>CAHIKZ030000572.1:452500-545000 GCA_903632075.3 Acanthosepion pharaonis | reverse complement strand
GATCAATCATTTCTTCTCAGGAAACATATCTTATTGTCAATTACGTTTGTGTCAGTTCTCATTTGATAAATCCCGGCATCTGTACCGGTGTTGATTTTTTTTTTGTTTTTTTTTTTTTGTTTTTTTTTTCCTAATTATATCTGCGTTTGTCTTGGAGGTGATAGTAACGATCCTAGTATTAGGGATGACTAATTTGTTTGCAAGGTTAGTATGAAGCTTCTTGGAGAGCAGGATTATTGAATTATTCAGGACTACATATGTAGCCCGGAATACCTAAATGAAGAAGATATATATGTTGAGAAAACTTTCTCCACTACCCAAATCATTTCATTCTGAACGCAAAAAAAAAAAAAACGCAAAAAAAAACGCAAAAAAACGAGCTTACAAAATCCGTAAAAGCAAAAAAACAGATACCACCCAATAACACAAAATTCATAATCCTTCCAACACTAATTCAAATGCCGAGATTAACCAAATAAATTGTTTACAATGCAAAAATATTTATGTGGTGGAGACGCATCTACGAACCCAAGAAAGATTTGCGTTTCGGACAATCGATCTCTCTTGTTTTGTATCGAAACTATACTAAACATAACTATTGCCACTCTAATTAAAAAAGAACATAATTATTTAAAAAGAAAATACATTGAAAACGTAATAATAACATAAGTGTTAACTATAAACACACACCTAAAACATTACATTACACCGCCATCTTTCTTTGGATCCATTCTTAAAAAATCTAACTTATATCTATCTAATACAAAGAGGCGAATCATAAATTAGAACCTTGTGACTCCCCGCTGTGCAGGTAGACCGCAAAAAAGGTGGAGATAAAACTGCCACTAGACAGAGACACATACACAATTACAAATACATGCTACCATCTTATGCCCACTTAGACTTACAAGAATCTTCACAAACCTGCATACACATAGAATTATCCACGGCTTTAATACACGTGACATGTGTCTGACCAATTAGAACTGACCCAAACGTAATGTTTTCTCTCAATCTCTGACGAAGCTTTAATAAAAGTAAAACATGTCAGATTAATATACGTTTCCTATTTGTTCTTTTATTTTATCATATATATATATATATATATATATATATATATATATATATATATATATGACACGGTAAGATAAGCAAAAAGGAAGGTAATTATTGGGAGAGTCACATATAACGAAAGTGTGATAGGTTTGAAGGCACGGCTGTTTTGCAATCCAAGGTTTGTCGACAGTCAAACATCCGGTGCTCTGAAGGTCTGAATAGAAACGGGACTGGCCACTTTCAAAAGTAATGCGTCAATCTCCGAATACGTCACTTGTTCTAAATTTAGTAACATCCAATCCAATTGTTTTTTTTTCTCGAACCATTGTTTTCTTTGGAAAATAGTTTTATTTTTCCTTTGACTTTTTTTATTTTCAGTTGTCCAATTTATTAAGGCGGCATTTGTGAGAGAAAGTCTAGATGTTAGGAGATCCAAGATGTCGTTTAATCCGTAGATAATTCACACTATTTGAAATTCTCGATGTATAACAAATAAGAGCTGATGTGTTGAAGAATAATCCGAATAGAAAAATAAATATTATTTAGAGTGGAAATATTTAATCTCAGAATGTACTTTTTTAATATTCCAGAGACGAATAAAAAAATTCATTTACAGGCATGTAAATTTGTTTTAGAAGTTTATCTCACCTTTTCTCCTTATATTACTCCTCCCTTTCTCTTACTTTTTATCATTCTCTTTCTTTCTCTCCTTTTTCCCCTTTCTATCTCTCCTTTTCTATAACTTTCTATTCTTTTTCTTTTCCCATCCGCAATTTTACTCTTTGTCTTTTCTTTTTTCACTTTTCACTCTCTATTTATATGTTTCCTTTTTCTTTTCCTTCCTTTATTTTAGCCCTTTCTACCTCTTCACCTTCTATCTATCTGTTCTCCCTCTCTCTTCCTTTCTATCTCTACTTTTCCCTTTCTATCACTTTTTGCTCCCCCCCCTCTTTCTCTCTCTCTGTTTCTTTCTATCCCACCTTTTCCATTTCTGTCTTTCTTTTTTACTCTCTCTATTTCTTTCTATTTTTACTTTTCCAATTCTATCTCCATTTTTTACTCTCTCTCTCTCTTTTTTCTATCTCTACTTTTCCATTTCTATCTCTACTTTCCCTTTCTATCTCTCTTTTTTACTCTCTCTCTCTATTTCTTTCTATCTCTATTTTTCCCTTTCTATCTCTCTTTTTTATTCTCTCTGTTTCTTTCTATCTCTATTTTCCCTTTGTATCTCTCTTTTTTACTCTCTCTCTCTCTCTGTTTGTTTCTATCTCTACTTTTCCCTTTCTATCTCTCCTTTTTACTCTTTCTCTCTCTCTCTATTTCTTTCTATCTCTAATTTTCCCTTTGCATATATTTTTGTAATCCTGTCTCCAAAATGCTAAATTTGTTGACTAACTTCTAAATATAGAACGTTCACGTATTGCCCGAATATCGTGTGGCGGTTCTAGTTCAGGTCCCAGTGCCAGTCATATTTCTTTTCTTTTTTTTAGTAGACAAAAGAAAAGTGTGTAATGAACCGGTCAATCGACACTCTCTCTCTCTCTCTCTCTCTCTCTCTCTCTCAGCATCACTATCACATCCTCTCCTTCTCTGTTTTAATCCTTTTCTCTGTCTATCTTTCTCTTGGCATAATGAAAATAGTCATTATCTGTTTGTCTGTGTTTGTATGTGTGTACGTGCGCATGCGTGAAGAGAAAGGTCATTCAGTTCGAAGAAGCAAATTTAAAGCAAAATTTCAACTGAAATTAAAATCTGTAACGTAACCGGAATAAATATCTTCAAAGCTGCTAATAAAACTAGAAAAATCACTTTACACATCACATATATAAGCACACATCATATACATATATGATGTGTGTATATACATATATATATATGCGTGTGTGTGTTTGTGTGCGTGTGTGTGTAAAGTGTTGACATTTTAGTGTTTGCACCAAAAGTGGACGGAAAAACCGAGTCAAGTGATTTATCTAAAAATTGTAATCGAAGATTTGTCAGTTCATTAAAACAAGAAAAAAAATCTTACGAAAGACAATTTTTCAACTGGTTTTTAGTTTCGCGCCAACTCGAGTCACTTGGTCCAGATTCATGATTGACAAATGCAGAAAATAAACCAACATCTCCCAAAAATAAAAGAAAGAAAATGAAGTGTTGAATTGTATATATTGCCGCTCAAAGCACCTTTTTGTGTGTCGAAGGCTATTGGTGTACGAAAACTAACGTGTTTGCGTGTTTAATGTAACCAGACGCTATGAAATGATAACAAGGCAAAAAAAAAAAAAAAACTGGTAAAAAAGTTGCGCTATTTTCCTTGTTTTTTTTTTGTTTTGTTTTTTCTTAAAAGTAGCGGTTAAAATTCTGGAAGGTCAGAAAATCAAATCAATTGAGCCTCGGATCCCTGGAGCGAGACAAGTACGCATTTTAGCACGTACATATAACGATACATTACACACATTCTTTCTCTCGCCCTCTGTTATATTCTTGTAGGCACACAAATGTCATATATATATATATATATATATATATATATATGTGTGTGTGTGTGTGTATGTATCGATCTGCACATATTAATCAATCTATTTTCTATGTCGGCCATTTTATATTTATTTTTCAGAGAAACAAAAAGAAATCTCGATCTATCTCAGCCTGATCAAATCTATCTATCTATCTATCTATCTATCTATCTATCTATCTATCTATCTATCTATCTATCTTTTCTGTTCATTATATATTTATATATATATATATATATATATATATATATATATATATTATTGACAATTGAAAAAACGTTCATCAAATTTTAATGCTTCGAAAAAAATGCATTTCGCCAATTAGACTTCATCAGAACGAAGACAAAATAATGAGTTGCGTGTGGACACATTTGTGTGTCTTTATGACAATGCAACCATATATTTTCCCCAAGCTTGTGTTGCTCGAGAACAAAAAAGAGAAAGAAAATGAATGACTTTCAACAAAAAATTCGTTTAACATTTTATGACTTTTGCTTTAAGTGTCAGAGTTTAGAGACATAATCCCTGAGAATGAGTACAAAATAAATGAAAGATTTGTTTCTTATCCATGCGTTCTTCGTGTTGACTGTAATCTAACTGATCTCATTCAGTCTCTATCAGACGTGACCGGACGGATTGCCTAACCGATCTCATTCCGTCTCTATCAGACGTGTCCGGACGGACTGCCTAACCGATCTCATTCAGTCTCTATCAGATGTGTCCGGACAGACTGCTTAACCGATCTTATTCAGTTTCCCTACGCTTTTATTTTTGTTATTATTCCACATTGCGATAAATGATCATCTGCCAAGATAAGTGAAACGTCTGAAGAAACTGGACGCACATTTTCCGTGAATTATTTAGCAATCAGTACACTTTCTATACATTTTCGCCTTAGTAAATTGCTTTCTCTTTTAAAGAAAGTAGCATTTTCTTTTAAATCGAAATTATAGTCAGCCTCATTACTGTGAGCAGCTAATGCATTGAGCGTATTGTTTTGTAAAAACCTCTTTTATGTTCATATAAGCTTTTATTTAAATTCCTCGGAGTCTCTCCTATAGATTTCTTGTAGCATTAATTACAGGCTATTAAATAGATTAAGTTGTTATTATTTTATTATTATTATTTGTTTTTACCCATGTGTTGCATAAATTGAAATAACTAGGAAGTGTTTTAAGAGACGAAGAAAATGTGGAACTGAACTCCAAAGACGCATTGGAATAAGCGAAAGATGACTTTCAAAAGCTAAACAATTAATTAAGAAACTGAAAATATTCATTAGAAAAGATAAGAAAAAAGTGCAAAAATGCTATCTAATATCGATCCTATATAGTTGGGTGAATAGATATGTATGTGTGCGTGCGTGTGTGTGTGTGTGTGTGCAGATATATACGTGTTTGAGTTGCTATTCATGTTTTCATTTTCTTAAACATTGAAATTAATAACAAGGGGCCTATATTGTGGAGGAATCGAACCGAATCCCAGGGAAACCACATTTTTAGTCTCAGCATGCCGCTACCAGTTTTGTTCACACACACACACACATATATATATATATATATAATTGTGTATTTGGCCAGCATCCCTTCATTTATACAATTTTCATTAAAGACGACTGACAAGGTACCATATTTAAAATTTTATTTAATTTTTTTTTGTGTTCGTATAAGTTTTTTCTTTTCTGAACATAAAGTATGCGGTATTGTCCAAATGTTCCGTATATCCGAGCGTTTTCGGGTATTCTTTTAGCCGTTATAGAGAATGTTTTTTATTTTTGAATGAATATATATATATATATATATATATATATATATGTGTGTAAAATGTGTAATATATATATATATATATATATATATATATATATATATATATATATATTTATATATATATTATATTATATATTTATATATATATTACGCGTACTTATTGGAAAGCGCTGAATATCAGTAATAGCGATAACATTAAGCTGGATTGATGTGAAAAAAAAGCTCCAAAAGAGATGTTTTTTATTTATTTTTTTTTTTTCATTTTTCTGTTAAGTTCATCCCATACTAATTCTAAGCGTAGCTTCAAACTTTTGAACTTTAGCGTATATATATATATATATATATATATATATGTGTGTGTGTGTGTGTGTGTGTGTGTGTGTGTGTGTGTACTTTTCAATTTACTCTTCACTTTTATGCTTCCTGAAATATAGCAAAATTCCTTATCTCTAAGGCAATGCCCACCACGCATCGGGGATATTTCCGGCTGTCCATAAGGTCATGATGAACATTGGCCACAGATCTAAAATCGTGACAATTTCGCATTCAATCAGTCACGTCATTGTTGTTTCTCGTCCTTTCTTTCTTTAAAAATTCAATTTCTTTGTCAACAAGCACATTTGCGTTTTTCAGTCCTCAATTATCATCTGCCAATAATATTCAGTCCTAATAAGATAATTCAAAATTTTGGGGTTTATTTTGCAATCATCTTTTTACAAGTAATCTTCTTTTTAAAGATTAATTTATATTATTTACATTATTCGGACAATTGTCCTCATCTTTGTCGCCATATTTATTACAACGTTTCAGCTGTTGTACGCTCCGGCCTTCTTCAGGTGGTTGGAATGTCGAACTGAACCCTTTATTTCGCTCACTGGGGTAGACTGTTCTAGCTCCACGTGCCATGTTTAATTGATGTCAGCTATCAGTTATCTCCTGTTAATTCCCCTCTGCAAGTTCTCCACCGCCTTAACCAGGTATTGAACTGACACTCTTTGGCTCATGTCACTGGATCTAACCAACGCCTTCATCCACTCTGCCTTGACAACAAAGATGAGGACAATAGTCCGAATAATGAAAATAGTTTACATAATAGCTCATCTCAGAAATATAGACAGATCCTGAAAAATAATTTAATTTCTTTAAATAATTTCAAATGCATCAATCACACTGTGTTTCAAAGGCGGTGAAAGCTAAAAATTCTGTTAATGAGACTCACCAATCTTTGATGTTTGTTATACGCACTACAGTTTTTTTTTTTTTTTTTGTTTTGAACCATTCATTTGTAAAATAGTGGTTTAAATATTTACGTATTTTGCACCGGCGCCAGAACAGAAACAACGATTTTCAAGCCAAACGGGATGGTGGCAGGGGGGCGTACCTCTCCACCTGGAAAACTGACGGAAGATAATTGAACTAATCCTTATTTCACTACTCCACCATCGCCTACTACCACTTGGTTCCATTATGAGCTAATCTAATATCTGATTGATATTACCTTCAACATCCCGACACCAGAGTTTCGTAGACAGACCCTCCGGAAATTACTCCGTCTTTTACACTTTCTATTGGTGCAACATTCAGGTCGGACATTCAGGCCGGTAAATGTTTAATACTGTTTATTATAAACAGAGCATTTACTTAACATATTTGTATCTATAAAAGAATGTATAAACATAAAATGTTCATAATATATATATATATATATATATATATATATATATATATATATATATATATATATATATATATATTATTCGAAAATTATAACATAAAATGTTATAAAATCACTACAAAATATCCATTTTGTTCCAACACTTATGGTGTCAACACCATCACTTGATAAAACACCAGAAGTGTTGAAACAAAATGGCTATTTTTGTAGTAATTTTATAACATATTTATGTTATAATTTTCGAATAAATAATTATTATATTTGCTCTATTCTGTATTGAGCACTCTTTTAAGAATAGTATTTGTTGGTTATTGGAATTTATCCCGTACTAGCAGTAGAGCCCGGCGTTGCCCGGGGATATAACAGTAAGAGATAGATCAAGTATCGACCATCATAAAGACTGAAAAATAAAATTGACAAAGATTATTGTTTAAGGTTGACGGACACGCATGTCTTAATTAGTTTTTTTTTTTTTTTTTTTACGAATTGGTCAAACCCAAACTCAAACAAAAACATTGTTTTCAATCGTTATGAGTCTCCCGAATTAAATAGAATAATTTTATAAACAATTGTCTTGTAAATGGAATTTTTAAAGCATTCTGAATGTAAAAATAAAGAAAAAGTGTGCAAGAGAATAAGAAACACTATCTGCCAAAAAATCGGCTGAAAAATATAGGAAATCCGCTCCCATATTTAAAGGAACCCACACACACAAACAACCCGATATGAGTTGTCCCCCTTCCATTTTCACGATGTCTCTTAATCGTGTTTTCAAATTAATTTTGTGCAAAAGCAATTATATTTTTCCCATTTTTGGCGCTGTTAGAACCACCACAAGGTAATTTTATGTAGTCCTGTGAAGTTTTGTTGAAATCGGTTGAAAAATGTAAGAAATCCCATCCAATATATAAACGTTACACACACACACACACGCACACACACACACACACACACACACAATCTGCGTTTTATAATAAGTAAGATACACCAATTCTATACTTGGATACATATATATATATATATATATATATATATATATATATATATATAAAACGAATCATGTCGAGTACAGTGTAACGAAGCATATAAATCACAATATAACGAATCATTTCGAATCAGATTAAATACAATGTAACGAATCAGATTAAATACAATGTAACGAATCACATTAAATACAATGTAACGAATAATGTCGAGTACAGTGTAACGATTCAAATTAAGTACAATATAACGAATTATTTCGAGTACAGTGTAACGAACCACATTTAGTACAATCTAAGAAATCATTTCAAATACATTGCAGTTCCCTTCCGCTGAGTGAAATTTTCTATTTCCATTATTACATTCATTTCTAACTAATTTCATTTTCATTATTTTATTACATTTAAATACAACAATTTTAGTTAATCCATTCAACGGTCGTTCGATTAAATTGAGAATAAAAGAGTAGGAGAAGAATTGAACTCGCGTCCCCCACATTTTAGGAACTCACCTATGTAGATGCTATCTTAAGTAATTAGGTTCTTCCACCTCTTGCTATTGTTCCCAGGTCCCTATGACCCGGGAGTGGTAGCACCTGTTAGGGTCCCAGCAATGGGCAAAGAGTGAACCCTTAAACAAAAATAATAAAATGATCAACAGTATATTTTTTATGGCAAAATGACAATCAATGCAACACTAAAAAAATATAAAAATACATTTTTATAGTAAAATTACCAAACAATACATTTTATGATCTACAAAATATATATATAAAAAAAAAACAGACCTTTACTCTGAAACTATAAAATTATGTACAAAATATCTGTGGTTAAAATCATAAAATTACAAAGAAAATATTTAAATTTTGGCATTAAATATGCCATAGAAATTGATAAACAAGATCAAACAACTAACATGAAAGAACACTTTCATTATATTAATCCATATAATATCCTACAATCTCTTAAAGAAATCAAACTGTATTTCCCAAATATAACTTAAACAAACAACTTAAAACACTCATATCATTGCCTCTAGTAATTATGTCCACACAAACAAGTATATACGCAAAAGCTGAGTATCATCTACCATGGATTCAATTGCGAAAGCAGAATAACATCATATTTTTATTACTTCAAAACGCCCAAGAAAATTAAATTTCGGTATTAAATGACCCATAAGGTGTTGATATGCTGTTAAACAGATAAATCAATCAATCAATCGTTAGGTTCACAGATCTCGCACGATCAGAAAAATAGACACTTTTTCAAAATTTGAAAAGCAGTTTCAAATAAAGACGTGACTTTTTTCTTCTTTTTTTCTGCGATAAATTATTTTTATAGAGAAATTAAACAGCTTTCTAATATTAAAAGATAAGTGGATCACTCGAGAAAAAAAATGATTTGATAAATTTTGAAGAATAAAAGATTCTATGAGCAACTATAGCAACACAGCACTATTATAAGATTTGAGGATGGTTAATTCCATTATGGGACGATAGGTTTTCCCCACCCCCTCTCAGTCTCTCTCTCTCTCTCTCTCTCTCACTATCTTCATCCCTCTTACTCTCTCTTTATTTCTGCACCGTTCTTCCTCCCTCAAATTCTTCCTCTCAGTCCCCATCCCAGACAGGGACAGTAACCAACTTGTTAATCGATGTAGTTTTGTAAACTATCAAATATGTCCTTTGGCGTCGAAGTTACTATTTCTCTTACAAGAGAAAAAATACGAAATCGTTTTTATTTTATTTTTATTTTAAAAAACAATTTTTTTTTTTGGTTTGTTTACTGTGCATTGGTTTGTAATTTTCTAAACATAAAGTTGCCGGAAATTTTTGCAAACGTCAATTGCAATAAGTAACAGACAACTGATTTTATTGCCTGATATGGAATGAATATGATTACAAAATGTATTTGTGTATGTGTGTGAGAGAGAAAGAGAGACAAAGAGAAAGTGTGTGCAAAAGAGAGAGAGAGAGAAACAGATAGTGCGAGGGTGTGTGTGCAAGAGAGAGAGAGAGAGAGAGAAACAGATAGTGCGCGGGTGTGTGTGCAAGAGAGAGAAACAGATAGTGCGCGGGTGTGTGTGCAAGTGAGAGAGAGAGAAACAGATAGTGCGCGGGTGTGTGTGCAAGAGAGAGAGAGAGAAACAGATAGTGCGCGGTGTGTGTGCAAGAGAGAGAGAGAGAAACAGTGCGCGGGTGTGTGTGCAAGAGAGAGAGAGAGAGAAACAGAAACAGATAGTGCGCGGTGTGTGTGAGAGAGAGAGAGAGAGAGAGAGAAAACAGAAACAGATAGTGCGCAGGTGTGTGTGCAAGTGAGAGAGAGAAACAGATAGTGCGCAGTGTGTGTACAAGGGAGAGAAAGAGAGAAACCGATAGTGCGCGTGGTGTGTGTGCAAGAGAGAGAGAGAGAGAGAAACAGATAGTACGCGGGTGTGTGTGCAAGTGAGAGAGAGAGAAACAGATAGTGCGCGGGTGTGTGTGAGAGAGAGAGAGAGAGAGAAAGAGAAAAGATAGTGCGCGGGGGTGTGTGCAAGAGAGAGAGAGAGAAACAGATAGTGCGCGGGTGTGTGTGCAAGAGAGAGAGAGAGAGAAACAGATAGTGCGCGGGTGTGTGTGCAAGAGAGAGAGAGAGAGAGAGAAAAACAGATAGTGCGCGGGGGTGTGTGCAAGAGAGAGAGAGAGAGAGAAACAGATAGTGCGCGGGTGTGTGTGCAAGTGAGAGAGAGAGAAACAGATAGTGCGTGGGTGTGTGGATGTGTGAGAGAGACAGATAGTGCGCGGTGTGTGTGTATGTGTGTGTGTGTGTGTGTGTGTGTGTGTGTGTGTGTGTGTGTGAGAGAGAGAGAGAGTGAACGGTCGTTTCCAGGAACTCATACCCCTCGCTAACCACTGAATAGAAAGCCAACATTGAAAAGAAACAAAACAAAGAATCTTCCGTATCTACCAAAACGCTTCAGTCAATCATTTCTTTGCTTGTGTGTAACGGCACAGTTACACCAGGCAACATTGAACTGTCGTATCAAACCCACCACAAAAAAAGGGGGCGGGGGAGAGAAATTACAGAATTATGTACGTGTATGTGTACACGTATTTTTTGCATTTTTATGTATGTAGACATAAAATATATATGCATATTAGTACGCGCTCACATATATACACATACATACGTGTATATAAATATATATGTGTGTGTGTGTGTGTGCATAAATTACAAATATCACATACATAACATTAGAAAAGTCGTAATAAATAAATAATTGAATATATTAATATTATTATAAGAAATAAATAATGACATTTTAAATAAATAATTAAAAATAAATAAAATGTAAATAATATATATATAAAAGTAAAAATAAAAGATAAAATTATAAACTTATAAATTTATAAACATTATCGATTTAAATAATCACAATTTATTTTTAAAATTTATAAAATTATAGACAAATTATAAAATAAAGAAGCAAATAAATATACTATTCAGCAGAATCAGTAATTGCATATTATTATATTTTAAATACGTGAAATATTTGTATGTCTAAATTTCTGAGATGAGGTATTATGTACATTATTTACATTATTCAGACTAATGTCCTAATCTTTATCGCCATATTTATTACAACGTTTTGGGCGTCCAATATCTGTCTATATTTCTGAGATGAAGTATTATGTACATTATTTACATTATTCGGACTATTGTCCTCATTTTTGTCGCTATATTTATTACAACGTTTCAGCCGTTGTACGCTCCGGCCTTCTTCAGGTGGTTGGAATGTCGAATTGAACCCTTTATTTCGCTCACTGGGGTAGACAGTTCTAGTTCCACGTACCATGTTTAATGGATGTCAGTTATGAGTTATCTCCGGTTAATTCCTCTCTCCAAGTTCTCCACTGCCTTAACCGGGTATTGAACTCATATTCTTTGGTTCCTGTCACTGGATGTAACTAACGCCTTTATCCACTGTCCACACTTGAGGACACATGGCACAGTAGATAAAGGCGCTAGTTAGATCCAGTGAGAGGACCCAAAGAGTGTGAGTTCAATATCCGGTTAAGGCAGCAAAAAACTTTCAGAGGGAAATTAATATATATATATATATATATATATATATATATATATATATATGTGTGTGTGTGTGTGTGTAATTATACAGCAAAAAATAAAAAAATTATCTCATGTGGGTATAGCCTATTTCAGACCGGCGAACCTTACGACATTCTTTTTTAGCCCAGGGCAGGAGTAACTATGACTCTCTTAAGGATGACTCTCTTAAAACTGAGAGAGAAGTAGTACTGGGCCTCCTCCTATAGGGTCCCGCCGGTAACAGCCCCCGGGCTGGCTAAGAGCCCAGACGTCGTCTGCAGACAATAAATGTGGGGTGTCCGTACTTCCAAAATGCGCCGATCGATGCGGGGTTGCCATCCCGCTTCGATTGTAATACTCTGGCTCTAATACTGGAATAACTAGACTCGTCATCCCCCCCACCAAGAATTAGTGGGTGCCAAAAATTAGAAACCAACTTCCTTGTCGACCGGGAGGAGTCATCTCCTCGCTGGAACGGCCCTGTCTGCTCGCGCGCTTTCGAGCTCATATGTAACAGGCCTGTTGCAAGGTTGCGCCGGTTTGAAATAGGCTATACCCACATGATGTAATTTTGGATTTTTTGCTGTATAATATATATGCTCTGTTATAATAAATACATTGATCTCACTTTGTGGATCAGTTTTAATATGTGATATTACTAGGATCCACCTGGATTATATATCAACAGATCTATTACCTGTACTATATATATATATATATATATATATATATATATATATATATATATATATATATATAGTCATCCACAGACAGACTGTTTCACTGTATCACACCTCCTCAGTGTGGCTAAATGTCCGATCGCTTCAAGCCGGGATCGAAACCCGACTGATTGGCCATCGTCTCATTGCAGAATGGAAGGGAATTTTAACATTTTTTTAATACGAAATATGACAATGGCTCGGAGAACTCAATTCATACTTGAAGAGTAATGCATTAATAGCAGTAGGATCCGCTGTGTTTCTTTGCCTTATATTCTATAAGCGTTTCTTTTCCTTCAAATCTATATACATTTCTTTGCATTCTAATCTATATTCGTTTCTTTGCCTTCTACTCTATACACGTTTCTTTGCCTTCTACTCTATATTCATTCCAATACGAACATTTCAGAGTGTTTGGGTATCAATCAGAGGACAGTACAAAGGATTCGGACTTGAATAAGTTTAATGGATTTACAAAGGTGTTTGCGGGGGGGGGGGATAACTAGTGATGGCGACGTTATGTCTCCATTTATCTTTCCACGGGGCCTCAGACTCAACACGGAGGCCTACATCAAGTGCCTTGAGGAGATAGTACTGTCCTGGGTCAAGAGGATGGCTGCTTGAAAATCCTATGACTGGCAACAGGACTCTGAACCTTGCCACACTAGCAAGAGTAAACAATTATGGCTGTCAGACAATTTCTGTGACTACATCACCCCTTACATCTGGCCATATAACTCCCTAGACTGCAAACCCCCCTTGATTCGCATATGCGGGTTGCAGTCGAGTGTGAGATCAACAAAATTGTTTGTAATATCAAAGATGAAAGCTGCCATAATACTAGCCTTAAGGATTATAGCAGCATTCAACAACTTAAACAAGGAGGACCGTCCAGAAGAGTTGCAGGAGATTCCGAAGTACTCTGGAAGCCGTGGTTGAAGTAAATGGCGATTTCAATGAATAAATTTACTCTTTAGTATTTCAAGATATTTTTGTTTAATTTTGGTAAGTATATCTGTTAAAATGAGATGTCAGAGTTATTTTCATTTTGGCGTCATTTAGACGACAATTTATCCATCGCACCCCGTATATCTGTTAAAATGAGATGTCAGAGTTATTTTCATTTTGGCGTCATTTAGACGACAATTTATCCATCGCACCCCGTATATCTGTTAAAATGTGATGCCAGTGTTATTTTCATTTGAACGTCATTTAGACGACAATTTATCCATCGCATCTTGTATACACAATTTTTATCTGTTTTTTCTTCTTTGCGTGTTTTTTCTCTGTGTATGTATGTGTATTCGTATTTGTTCATATCTATAGATCTTTTTTTTAAATTTCATCTTCATTCAGGACCTGAGGAATCATGGCACTCCACAGCTTCATTTTCTTGAATATGTGGGAATTGCTCCGACTTCTTGGGAAAGATTGTGGAGTAGTTTCTCGTTGCCTTGTATAAAGTTTTGAATTAAAAATAATCCTTCTAGATATCTTTCCTAAAGGCGTTTGTACGAAAGAGTAGGGTGGAATTTGAACTCGAATTGCTGCTTCCACTTGCTGCAGCGATAACCGAAACGAAATCGCAGAAAATGTCTTCCCTCTCCGAAAGAAAAATTCTATGTTTCCGAAGCAGCAATCTGCGTTTAACTAGTTTTTGTTGCAGTCTGTACTCTATTCCTTTCTCATTATTTTTTTCTTTTTTTGCTTTCCTTTCTGCCACAAGTGAAACACGACTAATGTTGCTATCAGAATCAACGATGAATGATGCACAGAATTAGGCGGTATCGTAAAACCTGGAAACATGCCCTTTCTGTCGGAAATATCAGCAAAGAATTTGATTTCCGTGAATCTGCCACCACCTTTCCTCCAAGAAAGGGTGGACTATTGCTTCGTGCATAGCGTCACGTTCTTCTTAAACACAGACTTCAAAGTAAAAAGAAAAGAAAAAAATAAAAACGCGACCTTCCTTTGCCGGTGGAATTTGTTTTTTTTTTTTTTCTAATTGTTTCACCTTCGGCCATTTTCCTTTTATTATCTATAGGGTAAAAATGTCGGACGGCTTTAAATCCTTTCGTAGTTTGGGAAACAGTATACATTAACACACACGCGCACGCGCATACACACACACACACACATTATATATATATATATATATATATATATATACGCGTGCGCCCCTTCTCACATATGGGATGCTACATGAAATTTGACTGGTAATATTGGCCTAAGGTTTTAAATGATCATTTATCAATGTATAGTTGGATAAAAGAAAATATTACGCCCATCTTGTCTCCCTTATTAATTTTTTTAAATAGTATTTCTTTCACCTTAATTTCTGTTGTTTCTCATCGCACTTACTCGGCCCTTCTGTCTACAGAAATGACTTCATTATTGACAAACAAACACATCTCACTCCTCAACGCCTTATGTTGTAGCAAACATGTTAGAGCAGCTGCCGAACATCGATTGTCTTGCCGAAGTAAAAAATCAAAAAAAAAATAAAAATAAAAACATCTTCAAATCTTGTCTGGCGTTTATTATTTCTGTTCTGTACCTTTTTTTTATTCATTGATGTAGTCTGTCAGTTTTGGTGTTTGGGATGAAAAGCAACTAAAATTAAGGACACATGACACAGTGGATAAAGGCGTTGGTTAGATCCAGTGACATGACCCAAAGAGTGTGAGTTCAATACCTGGTTAAGGCAGTGGAGAACTTGTAGAGGTGAATTAGCAGGAGATAACTGATAACTGACATCCATCAAACATGGCACGTGGAACTAGAACAGTCTACCCCAGTGAGCGAAATAAAGGGTTCAGTTTGACATTCCAACCACCTGAAGAAGGCCGGAGCGTACAACGGCCGAAACGTTGTAATAAATATGGCGACAAAGATGAGGACAATAGTCCGAATAATGTAAATAATGTACATAATACCTCATCTCAGAAATATAGACAGACTCTAAAATTAAGATGTCGGGAATACAAGTGAAAGATTAATATTGACTGAAATATTTCATCTAATATAAATAAAATATAATAATATAAAATAAATATTAATTTGTTTACTGGTAGCTGTAGACTGAGTAGTTGCCATGAAAAGTAACTAAAATTAAGATGAAATAAATCTAACTATCCGTGCATAATACGCACTTAACTTTTGACTACGAAATCAGAGAAAGAAGATGTTTTAGAACTAGTATGAGTTAATGTAACTTAAATTTAACATTTGGTAAATTAATTTTATTCGATTCGTATTGACCAAGAAAAAAAATTCATACAGGTGATATGTTGTTTTGAAACAGAAATGCTGTGATTAGTCATTGATTTAGGTAAATACCATCAAGATAATATTACTACTTTTGGTCGCATTTTACATACCGTAATTTCCCATGTATAATACGCAGATTTTCTAAAAAATAATAAGCAAAATCAGGGGTGCGTATTATACACAGCTACAAAAAAATCTTTAAAAATTTGCCGTAAAATAAAATAAGAATGATCATAAAACTAAATTAGAATAATATTATTCTATGTTTAAAATCATTTTTTAAAATAAGAGTAGGAAACGCTGGCCGTAATGAAATTGGAGAGGTACAATTTATAGGGTTTGATTACCAAATTAGGGGTGCGTATTATGCGTGAATAGAAGCATTTTCCCACACTTTCAGCACAATTTTAGGTGTGCGTATTATGTATGAAGACGTATTATACATGGGGAATTACGGTATTTATTTTATACACCACCTCTAAAATGATGACAAATGTCGCGTCTTTAGAAAGGTCTAATGAATTCCAATCTACAAAAATTATCTTGCACTCCAAATTTGACCAATATTTTTTACAAGTGACCCAGTCTATTTAAAGAATATCATCAATATTTTGAGAAGTGGTAGGTAAGGAAACTCGATTATTCATTTCTCTTTTGATTCACTGTATCAGTCAGAATAAACTGAAATTTCTTATTGGGGCTTATTTTATAAATGTTTTATAGCATAGTTCAAAGATCATAGAACTTAGTAATAGAAGATATATTGAACATCTGTCTCTATTTCTGTGATGAGGTATTGTAACTGTTTACACTATTTACATTGTTCGGACTGTTGTCTTCATCTTTATTGTTATTGTTGTACCCTCCGACCTTCTTCAGGTGGTATACGTTGGAATTTCGAACTGAAAGCTTTATTTAGTCCACTGGAATAGAATGTTCTAGTTCCACGTGCCATGACTTTTCTGGATATCTTAGTTTCATTTATTTTCCTTTTAGTAACTCATCTCTCCAAGTTTTTTTTTTTTTTTTGCTTACGTCTGCTGTGGTCAGGTATTGAACTCACAACTCTTTAGGTCAAACGTCGTTAATATGGCAACGATCCGAACAATTTAAATAACGTAAATAATCACATTTCAATTCATATTTTCAAGTCCCTTTATGTGTATTATGCATTTGATATTCATTACAATACTTTTCGTGTAAAATAAACTTGATAGAAGCCGATGAATATTGATCCAAATATTGTTATAAAAACTTTTAATGGATCAGGATTCAGGCAGGATTTAATTCTTTCTTTCTTTCTTTCTTTCTTTCTTTTTGTCTTTCTTTCTTTCTTTCACTGTTCTTTTCTTTTTCTTTCTTTCACTTTTGTCTTTCTTTCTTTCACTGTTCCAGTCTTTCTTTCTTTTTTTTTCTTTCTTTCTTTTTTTTCTTTCTTTCTTTCTTTCTTTCTTTCTTTTTGTCTTTCTTTCTTTCTTTCACTGTTCCAGTCTTTCTTTCTTTCTTTCTTTCTTTCTTTTTGTCTTTCTTTCTTTCACTGTTCCAGTCTTTCTTTCTTTCTTTCTTTCTTTCTTTTTGTCTTTCTTTCTTTCTTTCTTTCTTTCTTTCTTTCTTTTTGTCTTTCTTTCTTTCACTGTTCCAGTCTTTCTTTCTTTCTTTCTTTCTTTTTTTCTTTCTTTCTTTCTTTCTTTCTTTCTTTCTTTCTTTCTTTCTTTCTTTCTTTCTTTCTTTCTTTCTTTCAAATAATAGCCTGTGTTTGTGTGTGTGTGTAACCGAGACAACCGGAAGAGGTTAGAGAGTGAGGGTCTTGTTTAATAGCACCTACTTACGGCAAGCGGCCGGTACTCTCCCACTTTAAAAAAAAAAATCCCTTGACTGTCTCCGTCCTCTCGGCTTTTTATGGCTCGTTAAGCAAATGTCGGTAGCTGTTCGGAGTTGCTGATATAACGCGACGCGGCTAATAATATAAGCCGTACTTTTATTTTAAACAAAAAAAAAAAAAATACCCCGGATAGTGCTGGGGTGGAGGAATGTAGGATCCTCTTCTCCCCCCACCCACAGGTGGGCACCATTCTCTTTCCCATTCATTTACTCATCTGTATGGCATAAATGGTTCGCACGGGTAACTGGGGAGGTAAGTAAAAAGGCTGGGTAGGGATTTGTACCTACGTGGGTAGAAGGGGTGTCGGAAGGTCGGGGACTGTATTGAGAATCAAGATAAAGGTAAAAATAAATACCGTTTGCTTTCCTTTTTAAACCAAGGGTGTGTGATAAAGAGACAGAGACTGAGTGAAATATATATATATATATATATATATATATATATATATATATATATATATATAGAGAGAGAGAGAGAGAGCAAGTGTTTATGAGGAAGAGAGGGCGAAAGAATGAGTATGCATGTCTGTGTCTGGGTGAGATAGTGAGACGGCGAGTGGAAGAGAGAGAAAGGGGAGCGGTGTATGAAATAGAGAGAGAAAGAGAGAGAGAGAGAGCGCGAGAGAGAGAGAGAGCGTGTGTAACGTATATGAGAGAAAGAGAGTATGTATGTGTGCGTGTCTGTGAGAATGTGTCTATGTGCATGTGTGCAAATGTGTATGTGCGAGTCAGAGCGTATATGTATGTCTGAGAGAAAAAGAGAGAGAGAGAGAGGAGTGTATGGGTGTGTGCGAGCTAGAAAGAGAGAGAGGGGGGTATTTGTGTGTCTATGAGCAAGAGGAGAGGAAAAACATTGAAAGAGTGGGCGTGGCTGTGGATGCACCTTCGGACCCGCCTGCAACTACTACTCTATTTTAATTCTATTTTGAAATGAACGAATCTTAAGCAAGCATATAGAGATAATCTTTGGCACATACTCAAATGTGCCGCGGACGTGATAAAAAACAAATAGGCAGATTATGTTGCGCCAACATTTCAAAGGGAAAGAGACAACCTGGGCTCAGCTGCTGGTATAGATGAAAAATACGCCATTAATCCAACTACATACAGAACCATATCGCTTTGTCTCGCCCGGATCCTCAGTAATGGGACGCTCAGGGAGGATCGAACTCACTTATAAATATCAGTGAGGCGAGTTTCGTGTACAGTAGCTGGTCAAAAAGCGACATTCTAAGCTTAGTTTTAGTTTTGGCACAAGGCATTAGGACTGCGGCAACCAGTGAGGTTCGAACCCTCTACAACTAGTTTGCAACGCCAGTTTAGTAGCATCACAACGAGTAACGAAAACGCGAAAAGCAATTAAGTTATTAGCAACACCTTAGTTCATTTGTTATACTTACCTGGCACAGGGCTTCGTATTACGGCTACAACTAGCTTGAATCGGATCTGGCCAGCTATGACAAGCCAAGACCAACTACGACTAGCTTAGACCAGCTCTGACCAGCTTGGACAAGATATGACTAGCTAAGACCAGCGGTCCGAGTGAAAACACTCGGGTCCACACGTTAAAAACTGACCTGTGTCACAACCTGACTCTAAGTAAATCTCCTTAATTCACTTGTTTAGTGCAACCAGGATTTAATTCCCGCCAACGATGCAGAAACCTTTTAAAATTTTAATTTATAAAACTAGACAGAAAAGCTGTCGTAGTATTTGGGATTGTTCTTACGGTAATGGTTGTCATTATTTGAACACAGATACACTACCATCATTACCTATGTGGATTTTTAAGATTAATAAACCCTCACCCCTTGGAAGAAAAATATTAAAATATCACGCTCCGATTTCTTTAACTAATGTTCACCCAAAACAAGCCTAGAGAGCCACTCAAGGTAGAATGTTACTGAATAAGGTGTGTGCTATGAATATAAGAAGAGTGGGTAGGAAGTGAGGATTATGACAATAAGAAGACTAGATAACAATTGATCCTTGATTTGAAGAAATTAAGATTGTTGTGTTCAGGAAAGTAGTCAAGATGGAGCCTGTTGTAAAATATGTCAGTTCTTGGGGGAAAAGCTATCTGAGAGAAACTTTCTTCTTAAATTGGATTACGACGGAATATATATATATATATATATATATATATATATATATATATATATATATATATATAATCGGACAGCACCTATTGGAGAATGAGATGTGACACTTTCTCTATGTTGCATATAGGCAGGTCGAAGTACCATTTGTTAGTTCTTGAGGCCACTTGTCTTAAATTGCATCAACCATCTCTCTGCAGAAAAAAGAGTACTTATTTGGAGGTTAATGAGGGTTTTTTTTTTTACTTCTTTTATGTTCTGGTTTGTTCAGTTACTTATTCTCTTAAATTTACGTTTTTATTTTAATCGTAAATCTGTTTTAGACGTGTTCCAGTCTTATCTCCAAGAATTTTCACGCATATTTGCAGTTTAATTTTCATTACAACAGTTGTGACAACGATCGGTCCCTGAAGAAGCATTGACCCAAACGTTGCCTAGGCCCCCACAAAAATGAGCATAAAATTATTTATTCAAATATATATATATATATATATATATATATATATATATATAATTTTTTATAAAAAAAAAAATTTATAATATAAATATGTTATAAAATCACGACAAAAATAGGCATTTTGTTTCAACACCCTCGGTGTCTTATCAAGTGATGATGTTGAATATGAAATAAATGGTTTTAAAAGTTTCAAATTAATTAACGATCCTAGGGGAAATTATTGTTACAAAAGCTAGAATGACCAATCAAAACCCAAGTATAGGAAGATTCAAAAGCTTGACAATGAAATCATGTTATAATAGCTATTCAGATCTTTAAAGTACGAAATAAAAAAAGAAACAAAATGGCTATTTTTGTAGTGATTTTATAACATATTTATGTTATAATTTTTTTTTTATAAAAAATAATTATATCTGCTCTACTTTGTATTGAGCACTCTTTTAAGAATAGTAATTGTTGGTTATTGAATTCATTCAGTATATACCAATTATATACTTGGATATATATATATATATATATATATATATATATATATATATATATATATATATATATATATATAGGGTTTATCAAAAATTTACAAACTTTGGTGGCGGGTTTCTCAAACCAAACAAAGTCAAAAGTCCGTATAAACAATTGTCCACAAATCCTTCATTTTCAAGTTATAAGTTTAAAATTTACCCTAGACGTTGTTAAATGTACAATCCAAGATGCAATACAAAAACTTTTATAAACTTTCGGGGCGGGTTCCTATCACCAAAATAGGGTAAAATGGCCATATAAATAGATGCCCAAAAGGCCATCGTTGTACCTCGGCACAGCAACTCATAACAAATGTTCAAAATATCCTCCGCTTGCTTCTACACACATATGCACCCGTCAGATCATTGACGGCGGACCCTTTCAAATACTCCAACACGGTGTCGAATGGTTTCGCAGGCCCCCATGGCACGATAGATAAGAGCAGATTGAGATAGATAGATAGTTGGAGCAATTATAGAAAGCTTCATTACGTCAGTCTATTAATATCTATCAATTTGTCGGACACCCCGAGGCGTTGTAATGTTTAGCAAGCTTGTCGCGCTAGAACAGTTACGACTGAGTAGTGAGTTCGATCCTCACTGGGTGCCCCCTACATTCAGCCTTGTGCCACATCTAATCTACGCTTGGAAAATCCCTATCTATCAATCTGTCAGTCTATTCGTATCTATCTATCTGAGTCTGCTCATATCTATCAATCTGTCAGTCTATTCGTATCTATCTATCTGAGTCTGCTCATATCTATCTATCTGTCAGTCTATTCGTATCTATCTATCTGTCAGTCTGCTCATATCTATCTATCTGTCTGTCTGTGAACAGATAAAGTCTTATCTAAACTTGTGTAGATATATTTACTTATCCGTATTTGTTCGTTCCTCGCATATATCGCCATATTCTCGACACCCACACTCTAAACCAGACCCCAACCATATTTATTCTTTCAGGCACATTTTTTAATGTCTTTATTAGATTAGATGCTCTTCTGGCCAACATAGTTGTGTATTTACAGCAAAAGAGAACTACAACAATTATGGCCATTTAAATCCCGTAACTTGTCAACCATCAGAGCGGAGAAACTGGCGGAGAGAATTGAGTCAGTTTGTTTGCAAGGCAGATAAGTAGACCTTGTGACGCTTCCCCCATCGATGATACCCTCCTCACATTGACCACCCCACATATCTCGAAGGTAGCTAAATAAAAACCCCGGATGTTTATCCTTAGGACGGAAGAGGGATTCAGTAGTTGTGACAGAGATAAGGAGGTTGTTATTAGGTGGTTTTTATTTGAAAGAAGTCAGACGATTGGTGGCAAGTAGGGTTTATTTGAAAGAAAGCAGACGATTGGTGGAAAGCGAGGTTTATTTGAAAGAATGCGTTTGATTGATGGCAGGTGAATTTCGCTTCGATATCACTTTTGAGAGCAAGGAATTATTTTTGCTTTTTGTAGTGGTTGAGTTAAAAATAGGACGATCCAGGAAGGCTAAAAGATTCTGAACAAAGCACGACAGACTGGAGACTTAAATAATTCTTTATTGTATTTCCAACTTTTCATGTGAAGCAGAAATAGTTCTGAAAAATTAAACTAAGTATAAAAGCTTCATTTTAATACAACATTATGGAGAATACATATTTTAATCCTTAAAACCTGTGGAAGTCAGATTCCCAAAATAACAGTTTTGTCACGACAAGGTTTTGCGTTTAGGTGTCTAAAGTCAAGTAATGGTTGGTAAGAGAGTGTGAAGGATTTTAGTCTCCAACTATTGTAGCCTTATACCAGACAAAGCTAATCTTAGTTAATAACAATTGAACACTTCTCATAAAACAAGAAATTCTGATAGTCGAATGATTCACAGAATTGCAGGTAACTTTCCTCCTATTGCGATCGTTGATTTTCTCAGTTCCTTGAATTGAATTGAATTGTTATCGTGTAATAATTTGTAACCATTATACTTTTACAAGTGGTAATTATAATTCCTTTCAAAATATAGGTTAAGCTTACAAAACCTGGAAAACATTTTTTTCAAACTACATACAATGACACACGCTTTTCAAACTTTAGTTATTCAAGAGTCTTAAACGAAATTAGGTCTGAAACAGGTGTTGTTTGGGAACAGTTTATTCTTGACCGCCATTTAGGTGCATTGTTTAATAATTCATTACTCTCTCTTTCCCTCTCTCTTTCCCTCTCTCTCACTCTCTCACACACACACACATACACACACTTATATGGGTTAAAGTGCTCAGTATCAGGGATAAAAGCGTATGTTAATATAAAATAGACATACAAGTCAACAGCCAGAGGCGACAGTCTGATTCACGCTAAACGCAATCGTCGGGCCATGAAACAGACTGTTGCCACTGGGTGTTGACTTCAATGTCCACTTATATATATATATATATATATATATATATATATATATATATATATATATATATATATATATATATATATCGATGCGATGAGAACAAAAGAAATATATAAATTCCAACGTTCACAGCATTAATCCAAAAAGAGGGCTCGATACCGATAGTAGAGTGATAATTATTTATCTATTATAATTTTATCACATAGACAAAAACCATTTTACTCACTATAAAGATGCAACTTCGTTTCAGTGCAGGATTGTTCATAACCATTTTCGCTTGTCACCCGTCGAAATGCAGTTGAAATGCACTGAAACCAAGTTGCATCTTTGTAGTGAGTAAAATGGTTTTGTCTATATGATAAAATTATAATAAATAA
The DNA here is from genome assembly GCA_903632075.3 of Acanthosepion pharaonis. Lineage (NCBI taxonomy): Eukaryota > Metazoa > Mollusca > Cephalopoda > Sepiida > Sepiidae > Acanthosepion > Acanthosepion pharaonis. Next base: position 521,213 of record CAHIKZ030000572.1, on the reverse strand, counting down.
ATAATATATATATATATATATATATATATATATATATATATAGTATACATTGAAGTCAATATCAGTGGCAACTGTCTGTTTCATGGGCCGACGATTGCGTTTAGCATGAAACAGACTGTCGCCTCTGTTGACTTGTATGTCTATTTTTATATTTCCATACGCTTTATCCCAGATATTGAGTTTTCGGCTCTTGTTTTGAAACATGAGACATCTTATGTCGCGAGTTGGAATCATATTTTAAATAAATATTATTTATAATATATATATATATATATATATATATATATATATATATATATATAATTTCCCCAAATGTATACACATTCAGGAATGGAAAAACTTTTCGTAGTTTAATTGAATTGCGATAACACTTTACTGTAGTGCCATATTTTTTCCACAGATGACAATACTCTTATGGCTGTAGCATCAACAAGTTATATAACAGCGTGAAACACAGGCTCTTCTCAGCGGTACGGAATCGCTCACTCCTGGTTCCAGTGATGCCTGGCCTTTTTGGTCCTTCCCGAACTATCTCTGAACACCTGTTGGTCACTGTAAAGCCAACCTTTAGAAATGGGAATATTGCACCGATGTTATTCCTAACTGCCAATGCTGGCAAACATAAACTATGGAACATCTAGTTGACCGTAATCTTGAAGATTCATGCAGATTTAACGTCCTTGTGACCTTAACACCCCAGGCAAGTCTTTGTGTGAAACACTGGATAGATGTGTTATGGCGACTCGACAAGAACTCTTTTTTTCTTATGTGCATAAAACCTCATGTATAAAACCCTCTACATTGAGTGGCTTCTAGGCATAGTATTAAGTGAAAAATAGTGAAAAGCTAAAAAGTTCTTTCTATTCTTTATAGAATTTTGTTAATTGAAAAAAAGGTAGAAATTCTTTGAAAGATTTAAAAAGTCATTGAAGCAGTCAAAGAAAAAGATTTTAAAAATTCTTAGAGAACAGAATTATAAAGAATATAGTGGAACAAAATTATAAATATTTTGTTAAATAAATTTTATGTTGAAATTAAAATAAACAAATTACAAAGATTACAAAATTCTAGCTTTGTCCAAAGAAGGTGACACCATGCATGGTGAGATTTATATGGGCTTCTTTCAAAGAACCAAATGATTTGAACAAAACTAACTACAAATCAGACCAAATGAAAACAGAAATTGTTGAAGAGCATCAATAATTATGTTAGAGAAACAGTGTAATATTCTTTAAGGAAGATTAAATGGCGGCATATTTTTTTGGCAACCAGGCAAAAATTATTACATCTTATTTTATTATAGTCGCCAGAAATGGCACTTTTGAATTAGGATTAATTCTGGTCTTTGGAATTGTCTTAACAAAAAAAAAAAAAAAAAATAACAAAAAAACAATTTCCTGCAAGAATGCAAAAGGTAATTTGTGTAGTTCTTTGAGAGAAAGATAAAAGTAAATATTACATCTTTGTATTACCTTTATTCTTTGATTCTGGTCTTTACAGAATTCACTTAATGAACAAAAAAGGAGACACTTCAAAAAGAAGCAGTTCTTTGCTGTGAAAGATGAAAAGTTCCGGGAGAAGGGATTAATAATTTTGACTGGAAGATGAGACGGTGATGCTCGTAAATATAAGCAAGCTTTCACCACATATAGGTAAGGAATGCTGACTCAATCTCCGTTTGTATGTTTTTTTTTAATGGTGGACAGTGGATCATATATATATATATATATATATATATATATATATATATATATATATATATAATAAAGAGAATCGAGTATTAACAGTATTTTAAAAAATCGAAAGGCGCTCACGCGAATTCCAGGTGCCATCAACACCCTAAGGCTCGGAATAAACGCTCCTATTGAAAATAACACAAAAATAAAATACAACTTAAACAGTCAAAACACGAGGAAAAACTAACAACACGAAAAACAACCCCACCCTTGAAAAATGGCTAAAGAAGTGTCTAAAAGTGCTTCTGACAATGAAAGTTATGAAAAATTTCTATACTCCCCTTACACCTACAAAATGGAAAAACATAAGGATACGAGAAAAACTAAATAAAAAAAAAAAGAATTAAATCTTCCTTGTCTACCATATTTAATAAAAGATGTTTAAAAATTAGTTGCAGCCCAAATATACAGTAAAAGGCTCAAATATTCTATGGAATATTAGTGTTTGAACATTTTATATTATATTCTTGCTCTGTCCTGGACACTGAGCTCTACCTGGATTCTATCCTCTTGGAAATTTATATATATATATATATATATATGTATATATGTATATATATATATATATATATATATATATATATATATATATATATATATATATATATATATATATATATATATATATATATATATATATATATATATATATATATATATATATATATATATATATATATATATATATATATATATATATATATATATATATATATATATATATATATATATATATATATATATATATATATATATATATATATATATATATATATATATATATATATATATATATATATATGTATATATATATATATATATATAGAGAGAGAGAGAGAGAAACCTAGTGAGCCAGACTTGGGCTTCAAACCTGTATCTGTGCGATTTTTTTCGACAGACTTTCATGTTTCTAGCTCTTTTCGTTTTTAAAACCTTTTCTTCTTGGCAAATCAAAAATTCGAAGGTTTTTCGAAACGAGTATATATATATATATATATATATATATATATATATATATATATATATATATATATTATATGATTGAAAGGAAGCTATCTAGTTGTGACTCTAAAATAGCTTTTGGCTGCTACATCCTTCGAAAAGAAATAGAAAAATGAAAACAACCTTCTCGACACCCTAGTGGTACTTTCCCACGGCACTCTTGCTCCTAAATAAATGCCTCATGCCCTATTAGACGTCCAATTGGTTAAAGGTTTCTCCCCAAATCCATTACCAAGTCCTGCGAGCGTCCAGGGTAAGACGTTAAACTAAGTCCAGCAGCAAGGCCTCTGATCACGAGGTTTTGAGGAGCGTGGAACCACCTCTTAATTGCTGGTGTTCCCAAGTCCACCCTCACCCGGAGTGGTAGCACCTGTTAGGGTCCCAGCTATGGGCAAATAGTTAGCACTCATACTTGTGTAAAAATAGGTTTTAATACCAGAAATACTTTGTTATAAAAAAAAAAGGTACAAATATTACGAAGCTATCGCTATGGATCTATTTCAGAATTTTGTTGGCATTAAATAACCCGCTGAGATTGATATGCCATAAAACAAAACAACTAATAACCAACCAACCAAGTCCTGCGAAATGCTTTGTGACGCTTTTGACGGACATTCTGCAGGTGGAATATGAGCTTTTGAATGGAATACACGTTTAATAAAATTTGAAATAATTCATCGGAACAACGACAGTATTGAAAGAGACCAATGCCTTCTGCGTCCAATTGTATTTATGACACGGGAATCGATTGACAACTGCAATATGAAAACTCAATTAGCTTCTCATCAGCAACTACATAGGAAAACCTCAACAACAGATTTTTAAAAAAAATCAAAACTCACAGAAAAATGTCACTGGTGAGCTAATATTGGAATCATCCTCCAAGGAGCGGAAAGGCGAGATGAATGGAAAGGAAATGAAACTTCCTAACAAAAGGATATTTCATCTTTGTCAGTGAACAATTTGGATATTGAAGAGAATAGCTACTTGCAAATTTGAAAGCAAAAAATTGGAAATAGTAGCGACTACCAATAATATGTACTAGTATGACTACCAATGTCTACTAGTATGACTACCAATATGTACTAGTGGCGACTAACAATATGTACTAGTAGTCAATACCAATAATATGTACTAGTATGACTACAGTGTGTACTAGTATGACTACCAATATGTACTAGTAGTGACTACCAATATGTACTAGTAGCGACTACTAATACTACGTACTAGTATTCTGTTCGTTTGTCTGACCGACCATTACGCTTTTCTGACTAGGGGCATATCTGTCCAATCAACAACTCTCTCTTCTGGGCGGGACTTATTTTCAGTTTTTGACCGAGAAGCAAACATAATATTATTAAATATATTTAATAATATTTAAGCGCGAAGAAATTGGAAAAAGTGTGGGAGGAGGAGGAGGAGAGTACGGTGTAAAAAGAGGTGAGGGAGAGGAGAGTACGGTGTAAAAAGAGGTATGGAGAGGAGAGTACAGTGGCGGAAAGAGGAGGAGAGTACGGTGTTAAAAGAAAAAGAGGGGTGAAAAGAGGAGAGAGGACCGTGTGAAAGGCGGAGAGAGAGGTGGGTGGGGAGGACATAGAGAGGTGGTGGGGAGGACAGCGGGATGTAATAAAACAAAAAAGAAAAGAAAAGTAAACCACGTGACAAGAAAACCACAAATCTGTGATTTTCTTCTTTATCTGACGTGTCCCCTCAGGACGTAGGCGATCATGGCTCTTCACAACTTCCACTCCCTTGTAGCTCTTAATAAATGTTGTTTTTCTGTTATTTCGCCTGTTCCGCCATCCATTTACTCAAGTTCACTACATATGTTTTGCGTTGTTTTCCTATGTCCCTCTTGCCTTCAAACTGACCTGTGAATATCAGGTTTTCCAAGCCCTCTTTCCTCATTATGTGCCCCAGAAATTTCAGCTGCCTCTTCCTGATAGTAAATATTACTTTCCTTTTTACTTTCGATTTTCTCTAAAACTTTGTCGTTGCGCACATATTCAGTCCATGGTATCTTCAGCATCCTTCAGTCCATGGTATCCTCAGCATCCTTCTGTGGAACCAAATTTCTGTTGCTTCAAGTCTCCATCTTTGAGGAATCGTCCAGCACTCGGTGCCGTACAAGAGGACAGATATCAGAGTTTAGTACTTTTTTCTTTGTTTTTAGCGAATTCTTCTTTCTTATTATTCTGCTTAGCTTTTGGAAGGCATCTTTGGCTACTCCAATACTCCTTCAGATCTTAGTGTCGCTTTTCCGTCCTCTGTTAAAACACTTCCCAGATAGTTAAATTTCTACACTTGTTTGACTTTGGTATCTCTGATTTGTAATTCGAACTTTGGGTTCATGCCTTTTGCTAACAACCCTGCATTCTGTCTTGCAGTTGATGTTTAATCCTTTCTTCTCGCTTTCCTTCACTATCTTCTGTAAGAGTTTTTGTATCTTTCTTTCTGCTATCAACACTGGGTAAACTGCGTACCTAACGCTGTTAAGATTGTAGCTGCCAATAATGAATCCTATTAGGACTTTCAGTTCTCTCAGAATCGCCACGTTGTATAGGTTGAATGAATCCGGGGAGATGGCATATCCTTGTCTTACACCTCTTTCTATATTTGTATATCTGCTCGTACTGAACAGGATATTTAGTGCAACTTAGTTCTTAAAACCAAGAAGCCAGACGACCCGCACATATGATTTGATTATAGTGGTCAAGGCATGTACGGGACCAACCACGCTGATTGGAAGAGCCGATTATAGAGAAATGTAATAGTATCCCAAACGAACCGCCGTAGATTGTCCTTCTCCTAAACTGGTTGCCACACCCAAGGCTATGGGACCCATATATATATATATATATATATATATATATATATATATATATATATATATATATATATAAGCTCTACATGTTATTTTCATATATATATATATTTTCACACGTGTGTGTATTGAGCACTTTTTTAAAGTTTACAGGTCCGATTCAACCCTAACCATTAACGTTATATATATATATATATATATATATATATATATATATATATATATATATATATATATATATATACTAGCAGTAGGGCCCGGCGTTGCCTGGGATGTAACAGTAAAGAGATAGATCAAGTATCGACCATCATAAAGACTGAAAAATAAAATTGACAAAGATTATTGTTTAAGGTTGACGGACACGCATGTCTTAATTAATTTTGTTTTTTTTTACGAATTGGTCAAACCCAAACTCAAACAAAAACATTGTTTTCAATCGTTATTTTCAATTGTCTTGTAAATGAAATTTTTGAAGCATTCGGAATGTAAAAATAAAGAAAAAAATGTGCAAAACAATAAGAAACACTACCTGCCAAAAATAAGTGAAGTTTTGTTGAAATCGGTTGAAAAATGTAGGAAATCCGATCCCATATATAAACGAACACACACACACAAACAATCTGGGTTTTATAACTATAACTCGATATGAGTTGTCCCCCTTTCATTCTGGCGACAGAATCGTGTTTTCAAATTGATTTCGTGCAAAAACAATTGTTTTTCCAATTTTTGGCGCTGTCAGAACCCCCGCAAGGTAATTTTACGTAGTCCTGTGAAGTTTTGTTGAAATCGGTTGAAAAATGTAGGAAATCCGATCCAATATATAAACGTACAGACACACACACACACACACAACCTGCGTGTTTTATATATATATATATATATATATATATATATATATATATATATATATATATATATATATATATAGTACAGGTAATAAATCCGTTGGTATATAATCCAAGTGGATCTTAGTAATATAAAATATTAATAGTGATCCACAAAAGGAGCTCAATGTATTTATTATATCAGGCCATATAATTTACATAACAAAATCACAAATTACCTCATATGGCGGGTGAGCATAGATCTTTTTCAACCAACGAGAAGTATGTTAATCTTATTCAACCCCGGTGTATAGACTGTGTTCGTGTCGAAATTAGAAATTTTAAAATTAACTTTGACAGCCAGCAAAAAGTTGATACAGAATTTATCCATTTCAATGTTTCAGTCAGACGAAATGCCCAAGTCAGTGGTAAGGGGAAGGGTTGAAGGTATTAGCCTTAAAGGGAGGAGGTTTTATAAAATTAACCCGGATATTGACCTTATGAGATTAAATTGGGGCTATATGAAGAATGAAGTATTAAGTTGAAACTAAGTAAAGGCCCGAAAAGGGATTTTTATTAAAAAAAAAACGAAAGAAAAAAGAAATTTTAATTATATATATAAAAAAAGATAGGTTCATACTTAAAAAATAAATTATACTTAAAAATCAGATATGTGCAATATAACAGACCTATATATATATATATATATATATATATATATATATATATATATATATAATTAGTAGTAATATGTATACACAAACACACACACACACATATATATATATATATATATATATACTTAGGTCTGTTATATTGCTTCGAGCACTATTTTATTAACATTAGCACTCAATGTGCGATATGTTATATTCATATACATATCTATCATATATATATATATATATATATATATATATATATATATATATATATATATATATATATATATATATATATGATAGAGAGAGAGAGACGTGGAAAGGGATGAGAGACAAGCTCTCTGGTTGGATATCATGAGACAATGAATGAAAGATTTAGACGAATATAAGGATGGAAATTCTTTTGGTGGGTAGAGCAAAATAAATAACAAAAAGAGGTTGCATTAAAATATTTTTGCATCTCTTTGTTTCTTTTTTTTGCATACTAAATTAATCCATATTTGTATAACATTTACATGGAATCATAGATATGTAACGAAGATCGAAAGGGATAAGGGAGAGAATGAGAAGATAGTGACCAAAAGTGAGAGAAGGGTGGTGGAATGACATGGTGGATAAACTTAGATATCAAAGACCAGTGGAATTTACACGGATTCATGAAGGTAAAATCCATGATTTTGATACAGGAAACGGTAACATTTTTATCTCGTATTTGTCCATTGAAAGAATCCTTGTTTTAATAAATCGGCAACAATAACAAAAAAAACTCGAAGAATGATAACCGGTCGTGTTTTGCTTGTACTTTCTGGACAAAAGCCCAAAATCTGGTCAATAGGCAAAAGGGGAGGGGAATTCTGAAGCTTGGCAAAAAGCACGAAATATTGTATTCTTCTCGCAAGCTATTGATAATTTGTCAAATACGAATACTTAGTGTTCTGTATTCTATGACAATTTTATCGTAGTCTTGATTCTCCGGTTATATCCGAAGTCTCAATTCAAAGGTCAGTGATGTACAGCTTTATGCTTAGTCTTCAAAAGAATTTATACCTTGCACTGATTCTAAAAGAGTCTGTAACTGCAACTAAAACGTACTGAAGCAACCTTCAGCTTTAACTGCCTGAGAGAATTTGGACAATGTTCCAAGTATATGTGTAACGATACAATATGTGACGTTATCCAGCAGTTATTTTGAAAAACGTGGGAATTGTTTACAAAACACACAGCCCACAATGCATTTAGGAAGACGTCATATGTAGAATGAGCCAATCATCACATTCATATTTTTTAAAAAATTGTGAATACACCCGAGTCAAATGAAATAAACAATATTCATATTTTATGAAGTTTTATTCATTTTTATTTATTAACTATAGAATCGGGACGAGGCTAGACATTGAATTAGAAAGCTAAGTTCTAACTTGGTGAGGTTTTATCCAGTAAATATTATTCGAAAATAGACCAGCTCTCTTCGACTTAGACCTTTTTAAGAGTCAATTCGCCTAAAGTAAATACGAATAGAAGACAGCTACGGTCTACCCAGTGGCTAAGCTAGTTGTGTCTTTTCTATCGGCGAATACGGTTAAAGTCAGACAAGATGTAATGTATATTGTACAGATGTAATATTGTATATTGTTCATACAAAAAGTAATATCGTATTATATATATATATATATATATATATATATATATATGTGTGTGTGTGTGTGTGTGTGTGTGTGTGTGTGTGTGTAAATAAATATATATATATATATATAAATATATATATATATATATATATATATATAATTATTTATATATTATATATATATATATATATATATATATATATATATATATATATATATATATATATATATATAGTAAAAGTTAATAAATCTGTTGGTATATAATCAAAAATGGATCCTAGTAATATAAAATATTAAAACTGATCTACAAAAAGAGCTCAATGTATTTATTATTAAAGAGCAAATAATTAATAAACAATAAAATCGAAAATCATGAAGATATCGGTCGTCTGTCTTATCAACCTGGTGTGGACTGAGTTCCTTACAGAAATAGAAATTTAAAAAAAAAAAAGTCGAAAAACTAATACAGAATTTATCCATTTCAATGCAATGTTTCAGTCAGACAAAAGGTACAAGTCAGGGGTCCGGAGAGGGTGGAAGGTATTTGTCTTAAGGGGAAGAAGTTCTATGAAATTAAAATTAAAATTAAATGACATTAATTTGTGGTTATATGAAGAATGAAATATTAATTTAAAATTAAAAGAGGAATAAAAAAGGGTTTAAAAATAACTTTAAAATATATAGATAAAAGGATGTAATAGATTAATGGATATATATATACATACATATATATATATATATATATATATATATATATAGAGAGAGAGAGAGAGAGAGATGGGGGAGAGGCAGGGCATATCTTCATTCAAACATGTTTTCTTGGATAATGTCGACATATTGTATCTTTTTTTACATTTATTTTATACTGATCCTTTCCAGTCCTCTAATCAGTTTCTTGATGTTAAGATGAAATTTATATATATATATATATATATATATATATATATATATATATATATTTATTATTTATTTAAAAATTATAGCATAAATATGATTATTAAAATCATCACAAATATAGAATTTTGTTTCAACATCTCTGGTGTCTTATCAAGTGATGATTTGAACATATTTATGCTATAATTTTTAAATAAATAATTATATTCGCTCTTACTCTGTACTGAGCACTCTTTTAAGAATAGTAATTTTGGTTATTTGAATTTATTCCGTATACACCAATCATATACTTGGGTATATATATATATATATATATATATATATATATATATATATGGTGTTGGGTAACGATATATAAATATTTATACATCAAGAACAATTTTGGGGAAAAGATGTATTGACAAAGTGGAAAAAGTTTTCCTGTGACGCGTTTCGTCCTTTAGGACTTTATCGGACTAAATTTGTTTACATTGATGCGACTACGCATGCGCACTAACGGGGGACACTAGGAATGCATATGTGTTTTGATTGTAAAATATTGGGTATAACACACACACACACACACACACACACACACATACACACATACGTATGGGTGTGTGCGTTAAATCGTATTAAAAATAATTGAGATTTTGTGACGATTAATTTTATTGATCGACTTTTCCAAATTATAAATGATTCGATCGGAAATTGTCCAAAGTTCATCTCGGAAGAAATATGGTCCACCATTTCAACTGAAGACATCGTCAGGGAAGGTGGGGAGATTCGTAGAATTCGTGTGTGCAATGATGTGGACAAAGAGATGTAGGTGAGGTGTGACGTGTGTGTGTGTGTTTATTTTTATTTTTTATTATATTCATTTGATAGGTTTTAATTGTCAGTTATCTATAGATGATTGTTTTGGCAGTATGAGTATTGCTTCGTGGATCATATGTTTGTTTTTACTATATGATTTGGCTAGTATTTTGATATTGTTTGTGAGTAGATGTCTAATGTTACTATGATCATTATCCTGCTTATCAAAATGTCTGATTGCATTCTGGTCCGTTTGGTAGCAGGTGAGTTTCTGTGAAAGTCTGGTTGTGGTATATCCTATGTAAGACGTTTGTGATTTTATTTACAGCAAGTGTATTCAGACACAACATTGGTCATAAGTTTGCGATATATTTTTTTTAATAACTGGGTTGTTAGTTTTGAATTTTTTATAGTAAATAATATATATATATGAATGAATGAATATACTCTTAAGGTGTGCTATATTTATGGGATAAAGTGCTCAATATCAGAGATAGTGCATGTGTAAATATAAAAGTGAACATTGAAGTCAACACTTTTTTTTTTAAGAAAATTTAGAGCAAGATCAGATAGGAGTGATAGAAGAAAGGATGAGGGTAGTGGATATATCAAGGCAACTGGAGATGTCGATTGACATTACACTTGAATAGCTGGAGATTATAGCTCACAGGGAAACAGGAATAGGGAAGAAAGTTCCACAGGCGAGAGGTACGAGACATAAAGCTATTAGAGTAGAAGAGACGGCTACATTTAGGAGTTTTGACAGTGAAGGGGTGAGTCGTAGGGCGCTGGAACTCATGACGTCTGGAAACCAGCGAATGCAGCTCCTCGGAGCAATTTCCATGAAAGTATTTGTAGAACAGACAGAGGGAGGCGACGGCGCATCTGTGAGAAAGTGACTGTAGACGTAGAGGTGACAGGGTGTTTCATGCTAGATGCAATCGTCAGGCTTGACGATTGCATCTAGCAAGCCCTGGCAGGTATGAAGGTGAATTTAAGCGTATTTATTTTTGGATAAACACACAGTACTCATCCACCGACAGAAGGTTTCGCTTCAAAGAGAGAGACAGAGACAGAAAGATAGATAATAATATAAAATCCATAAGTGGAATGGATAATCCAAGTAGGTCCTTTTAATATAAAATATTAAAAAGATAGGTACATGAAGAGAACTCAATGTATTGTATACAGAGCAATATGATTAGCATCAAAGCAAAAAACTTGACACATCTCGAAAAATCCGATAATAAAATTATTTCTGCAAGTTCTTAATACCTGCCTCATTAGACGGAAATATTTTTTAATTTCGGTCTCATGTGTGAGGTATTAAATAATTAAGTGATTTGTTAAGTTTTCCCCTTTAACATATATATATATATATATATATATATATATATATATGAAGAATGGGAAAAAATATAATCTTAAGGTGTGCTACATTTATGGGATAAAGTGCTCAATATCAGAGTTAGAGCGTGTGTAAATATAAAAGTGAACATAGAAGTCAACACTTAGAGGCGACAGTCTGTTTCATGCTAGACACAATCGTCAGGCCGCCTATATATATATATATATATATATATATATATATATATATATATGGGGGACTGAGATCGTTGAAAAGCGGTAAACTCACAACCTTTTCGGATTCAAAAATTCCTTTTTATCACTTTGTCACTGAAATAGAGTGATATGAGATAGAATACTTGCAGTGATGGAGTGGCTAGTGTTTTAATTTCAAAGATGTTTAATGGTGAGTTCGTTCTCCGTTATACACTGCATGAAAATGTCTATTGGCTTATTAGAATAAGTCTGTGATCAATTCAAGAGGTGGATGAGGATGAAATGTCCGTGCATAAAATACGAGGGGGGGGAATTACATTGAGGCCTTTCCATAATCATTAATCCAACAATGGCATCTGTCAATAGACTGTAAAATCGTTTTCATTTTATTTCCTGTGTCGATTTGTGCCATTTAAAAAGTAATGTTCATGCCTGTGTGTTGGTAGCGACTGACCTGACCTCTGTCCACGAAAACGGCAAATGCCCGGAAGTCCTGAACTCATGAACCCTCACCACTATGATCAATGTTGAAAGAATGAAACCGTTAAAAAAAAAAAAAAAAAAAAAAAAGCAACGGAAGTTAGAATTACTTCTAGTTTAAACGGATGGGGGAGAAACAGACCTGTTCTTAAAGTAAAGGTCGTAAAGGTCAGGGAGGAAGACCAAGTTATACACCCCCCACAAACACACGCGCGCACACACACACACACACACACACACAGTGCGATGGATAAATTGTCGTCTAAATGAGGCCAAAATGAAAATAATACTGGCATCTCATTTTAACAGATATATTTACCAAAATTACACAAAAAATATCTTGAAATACTAAAGAGTAAATTTATTCAATAAAATTGCCATTGGCTTCAAACACAACCTCCAGACGCCTTTGGAATCCCCTGCAACTCTTCTGTACGGTCTCCTTGTTTAAGTTGATGAATGCTGCCATAATCCTTGCCTTCACTTCATCTTTGGTGTTGCAAAGAATTTTTTTGGTCTCTCGATCAACTGGGCCCCACACATAATAATCAATGGGTTTGCAGTATTGGGCAGTTTGGTGGCCAGATGTCAGGGGTGATGTGGCCGCAGAAATTGTCTGACATTTATGACTGAATATCTGTCTATATTTCTGAGATGAGGTATTATGTACATTATTTACATTATTCGGACTATTGTCCTCATCTTTGTCGCCATATTTATTACAACGAATTTTCCAATAGTGTTTTTTGCTATGATATCAACTTGATCCCACAGAGGGCGGTGATCTCCCTTCTCTCTCCATATGTGGTCAGCCACGCCTGATTTTTTCACTTCCCCTCTTATTACAGATTTCTGATGTTCTTGAAGCCTTACCTTGAGGGGGCGGCCTGTCTCTCCTTTATATTCCTTTCCGCAGCTGCACGGGATAGCGTACACACAGTCTTTAGTCATATGGGGGTTTTACTCGGGAAGTGTCGTCAAGCTTTTGATGGTTGTCATGATGTTATATGGACCGCAGATCCTTTGTATTTTCTCTGATAATCCCTTCACATAAGGCAGGCAGACTGTTTTTCTGAGTGTTGTTGTCCTCCTCCTCTTGTACCCGCCTATCCCAGTTTTGGGGGGCTGCTGCCATGTACCCAGTGTAGTTGTTACGCTGTAGGGTACTACTTATACAGACCAATTCCTTATCTAATGTCTCTGAGTCACCACTTATGACTTTTGCCCAGTGTTGTAAGCATCGGATGATCCCTTTCTTTACGCTGTTTGGATGGTGGGAGTCGAAATTGAGGTACTGTCCGGTGAATGTTGGTTTACGGTATACGGATGTCTTAAACCCATGCTCTGTTCGAGATATTAGAACATCCAGGAATGGGAATGTGTTGTTAGTCTCTTTCTCCATTGTGAACTGTATCGAAGGTCTTATTGAGTTCACATGGTCCAGTAGAACCTGGATATCTTCCTGGTGTGGCCAGAGTATGAAGGTGTCATCTACGTACCTTAACCATATAGTTGGCTTTAGATAACTGACATCCATTAAAAATGGCACGTGGAACTAGAACAGTCTACCCCAGTGAGCGAAATAAAGGATTCAGTTCGACATTCCAACCACCTGAAGAAGGCCGGAGAGTAAAACGGCCGAAACGTTGGAATAAGTATGGCGATAAAGATGAGGACAATAGTCCGAATAATGTAAATAAGTCATGACTGAGTTCTTCTGTTGCCAGACATATTGTCTTCCAGCATCCATCCTCTTGACTCAGGACATCACAACCTGCCCAAGGCACTTCATATAAGCTTCCATGTTGAGTTGGAGGCCCTCACTAACAAATTCAGGAGTTCTTTTCTTATCAGAACGATCAGAGTGAGCTGCCGTACCTTCGTAATCACAATTATACTCATCCAACTCTTTCCGAATCATCTGCGTTGTCCTTAGATTGACTCCCAAAACACTCTGAAATGTTCGTATTAGAGCTTCCGGCGTGAATACCAAGCATTAACGCATCCCGTTTCTAAATTTCTGGCGAAGTGAATTGGGTCATGGTGATCTTTTTTCTCACAGACGCTGCCCAACTGACTCTACTATACTGTGCAGTCAACAAAAACAACAAACATGCACGAAATTAAAAATATAAAATGGCGACATCCCATCTTGTGTGTATATATATATATATATATATATATATATATATATATATATATATGAGAGAGAGAGAGAGAGAGAGAGGGAGAAAGAGTACATCCAAAGAGACGCGATACCGAAGGTATAAAAAAAATTTTTTTAATGAAAAATCTTTGAAGTTTTTCTTTAATTTTAATTTTTAGCTGGAAATTAAAATTTAAAATTTTGAAATTTGATTTCGCATTTTCATACGTTTTCATCTATGATCAAATAATAGATACATAATTATGCAATTATTTTTAATTAATTATGTTTTAAAGTAAACATAATTCAAAGTCTACAAACAACAGTTATTTCTTTTCTTTGATTTAATAAATCTTTATTTTTCCGAAACTTAATAATGTATAATTTTTCATGTAGGCACAAAGGACATGGGTCATTTAAAGAGCCACAACCTCTCGTTTTTTTTTGTTTTGTTTTGTTTTTTTAAATAATTTCCATTTTACTGTGGGTGTTTTATTTGTTTCTTTTAAATGCCCAAAATATTTAGATAGGGATGTTTACCATACTCACTATTTTTGAAGGAAGACAGATTTTGGCTTCATCTTAATTTAAAATTATTTTTAGTTCTACCGATATAATTTTTTTTAAATATTAGGATTCTCAATAAATGAGACAGTACATTGGTAAACTATAGATTGTGTTAGACATTTATTATTCAATGGACAATTCATAGGATTCCTAGAGTTACATAATTTTTCTTTACTATTATTTATTCTTATTTCTGGATCACTATTTTTTTATTCTGGTTTAAGTATTTCTTTAAAATTTTATTATTGTGTTTTTTTAATAATTTTTTTCTAAATTATCAGTACAACTATAACTTAATTTTAGGGTAATTTTATTAAAAATTTTGCTAAGCTTATTATTTCTAGGAAAATGTTTTTCAATTAAAGCAAGAAATTTATGTCCTAACTTACTATTAACCATTTGGTTGAATTGGTGGGGTACCAAATGTTTTTTCTATTTCTATTTCTTCTCTGGTTATTTTTATTATTATTTTTATATTTAATGTCAGGGCATTTGTAGACACGATTCTTATTATAAAGCTTTAGCTTTGTAATAAAAATCACTGTGTTCATAGAATATTGTCTCATTAGCAGAATTTATACTTATTCTTTTTTCAATAGATGAAGGTACATGCTTTACTATAGATGAGGGATGATTTGACTTCGGGTGTATGTATAAAGGATTGGTATTAGGTTTTTTATAGGGTTGGTTTATATTTTCATTAAGTCTAATGTTATATCGAGGAAGTTTACCTTTTTTAATTTTGTATTAATAGTAACTTTCAATTTTAGGTACTTAAATTCTCTATGTATTAGTTTTCTAATCTTATCAATTTTGAAGTTTGTAGACTTCCTCACAACCATAAGGTCATTATCCCTATAAAGTCCAATATCTTCAATATTAATTTCACTGTGTGCACTCAGATTATATAAAATAAATAGATCAACAAGATCGGAAGACTTTGCAGAGTCCAGAGATCCCATTGTAATATCAAAATGGTCTTCTGAATCTTTTATCCACTGTTCCTTAAATTGGGAACAATTTTTTTCCATTCATAATTATGTTACTTTCCTCTTTAAATAGGTCAGTGGCAAAATCTAGAGCAGCCGTAAAAAGTTCCCTTGATAATGATAGGTAATATTATTCGATGTCGAACTGTATTAGTGTACAATTTGTTTTATTCTTAATATTTGAAAACCAATTGGTGACATCTTTGGTATTAATTCATTGTGTCAATCCGAGGTACTGTTTAATTTGTTTGTTAACACTTTTCAGGATTTTTTTTTTACTAATTTTGAATAAAAATGAAGAGAAGCTTGTGTTGAAAATGATCGTCTTTGTCTGCATGACACTCCATCGTCATATTTCTGAAAAGACGTAAAATTTAATCAAATTTCAAAATCGATAAACAAACATTGCAGAAGAAGAATAAAACTACAAAAAAATATAAAACACTAAAAAAATATTTAGAAATAAGATTAGAAAAAAAAACGAAATAATTTATATGACTACCCATTTTATATATATATATATATATATATATATATATATATATATATATATATATATATATATAAAAAAGAAAGAAAAACTTAACACATCATCGAAGAATTCAGGTAATAAATTTATTTCGACAAATAAATTTTTAATATCTGACTCATTATTTTCCTTCTGTATATCATATTGCTGTGTATGTTAATACATTGAGCTGTCTTCATGGATCGATCTTTTAATATTTTTATTAAAAAAGACCTACTTGTATTATCCTTACCACTTACACATTTTATATATATATATATATATATATATATATATATATATATATATATATAGGATGATTGAAAAGTAACTCCCTAGTTTATGTATAATGGACACTCGTGTCTTGAAAAAATTATTTTTTATTTGTTATATTTCAATCACCCTATATATATATATATATATATATATATATATATATATATATGGTTAATTTAAGCAGTAAAGTATTCATCCCAAAAAGTTTCATTAAAAATAACTGACAAAGTCTATTTGTTTAGGTTTTTTATTGTATCTTTCCAATTTTCAAATAGGTGTTTAAATTGCACAAAGATCATATTGGATTATTGCTTTGTTCAAGTACATTCTTCCATCTCTGTCATTATCAAGAACCAATGTAGTGTCTGTGTGGTAGTCAGAATTCCTTTCTCTACATCCTATTATTCTTTTGTAAACTGGAAATTTGAAAGCTTCTACGGTGACTTCATGTGTAACGGTTATTGGGAACGAGGCCGCAGTTCAAGTTTTCGTCTTCTTTGATGAATCATATTTTATTTAATGTCGCCTAGTTATTTTATATAATAATAGCTTCTTGTGTTTTGTGTCTTTACTTCATTTGGGTGTTGTAGAGTAATTTGGCGCTATCCAGTAATATAAAATAAATATTAGTGGATAATACTAAAATAATTTCCTTTAGTCTGCTACAAGAGCACATACTTTCATTTGGGTTCTAAATTCTTTGCTTGCTTCTAAACTCTGGTTAAAGACTGTTGAAAGATAATGTTCCGAGGTTCTATAATTCGAAAATTCTCTCCTACATTTGCTCTATGTACAGCTTGAATTGGCCGCTGCCCCTTTAGATAATGACGTAGACTCTTCAAACACTTGGATTAACCACAAAAATGCCATTGCCGTTCATAAAATATTTCTTCTGTTAGTGACGTATTTGTTTTTATCTATAGTTGAAAATAAAAACTGGAAGTTTGCATAAGGAAAGTCCAATCTTGTTTCTCTGATGACTGGCTTTCCTCTAAATTGACGCTATTTTGGCTTTGGGAGTTATTTTCATGCCCTGTAACAATGAATGTCATTGTAAGTAACCAATTATTATTATTATTATTATTATTATTATTATTATTATTATACCGTATTGTTCGTGAACAAACCGTAGACTCATGTTGACAAAACAAAAACATAAAGCAATGACGAATAAGAGACGAATGAAAGCAGGGTATATTTTGCTTAAATCTGGAGAAGGACGATGGAGATAGGAGATAATGGTGGAGATGTCACGATCTTCCGCCAAGCCATGGAACTGTTGTTGTTGTTGTTATTTTTCTTTTACTTCTTTTGTCCTTATAGACATAAATCTTGAGTAAATCAAGGGACCTACATGTGAATCATCTGGTTAATCGACCACAAGTGTTTCTCGTCGAAATGTTCATTTCATAATCATAAAATGTTTGATAAATAAGAAGACAAATATATTATCATAATGTTTAATAAAATGTTTGCTGATGAGCGTTTCGACACAAAACTTAATGTCTTTAATTTAATTACAAAATTAAATTCGAAGATTTCAGCTTCCATTTTTGAAACATGGTTAGAACTGTGTAGCGAAAAAAAACATATTTTAAATGAATTAATTTATAATGTATATATATATATATATATATATATATATATATATATATATATATATATATATATATATGACAGACAATGTGCTTTGATTAAGTTTTTATATAATTTCTCATGTAATATCATTTTTTCCTATATATATATATATATATATATATATATATATATATATATATATATATATATATATATAAACTTCGTTAAGAGGAATGGAGTTTTCCGGTCACTGATGTGTTTGTCTAAAAATAAATACGTCTAAAGTCACCTTCCTCCGTATCTTGCGCCAATGGCTTAGGGATAAAATCTCCGACTGATACTAAGTCAGTCGAATTTCGGTTCCGGTATGACGTAATCGGTTGTCATTCTGTCTCTGGATGATTCTATATATATATATATATATATATATATATATATATATGAAACAATCCCTTTCAAAAGTATTGGAACGGCAAGACCAGTTCCTTTGTTCTTTGTTGTTCACAAAAGAAATTTGGGTTAAAGATCAAAAAATGAATATGAAACAAAAGTTAAGAATTTCAGTGTTTATTTCCCGGTAGTTACATTTAGATGTGTTAAACAGCTTAGGACATACCGCCATTTTGTATTAGGTCAGCCCGTTTTTAGATGAGCAAAAATAAGGAAACAGATAGTCTTAAAGTAAATAACATTTAATATTTGCTTGTATAAAACTTGCTAGAAATAACTACATCAAGTCGGCAAGCCATTGAGATCATCAAACTTCTGTATTCTTCATTTTTTTTTATCCTTTCCCAGATTTTTAACGCAGCCTCTTTCAGTTCTTGTTTGCTTTAGAAATTTCTGCTCAGTACACCAATAGTTTTTTTCTTTTTCAGAACATTCCAAATTGTTGTGTTGGCTATAATCAATTTTTGTCCAATGGCACTAATCGATTTTCCTTTTTTCTAAGCTTCAAAATGGTTTATTTATTTTAACAAGAAATACAGTCTTTACAGGTGAAACCCAAGACGAAAACCAAGAGTAGTCATTCAGAACTATTAAATGTTTAAAAAATAAATCTAAAAAGCAACACCGTGACAACAAAACACATCTGTCAGTTACGTGTTCCAATAGTTTTGATGGGTTCAAACAAAAGGTGGTATGTCCTAAGTTGTTTAACACCTCTAGATGTAAATACCAGAAAATAAAAGCTGAAATTCTGAACTCTTGTCGCATATTCATCTTTTGATCTTGTTGTTTCAATACGTTTGGAGGGAGACTGTACACACACACACACACACACACACACACATACATATGATTTTATCTGCGCAGTACTTAGTCGAAAGCGCTCAATATCAGTGATAGGGCCAATATATTCATTTATATGGATATGAGTTTGTGACCCTGTGTTTCACGCTTTTGCGATCATCTGTCAAAGTGATTTATTTTTAAAAACTAGTGGTCAGTGTATATATATATATATATATATATATATATATATATATATATATATATATATATATATATATATATATGAAATCGTAATCAAATCGTGATATGATATTCATCAGACCTACAAATTCAAAAACCCTTTGTGAATTTGTAGGTCTGATGAATTGGACCATGATTACGATTTCAATGTAATAAATTATAACCATGGAATATTAATGTTTGAGCCTTTTATACACACACACACACACACACACACACACACAAAATATATATATATATATATATATATATATATATATATATATATATATATATATATATATATATATATATATATATACTGTGTATGTGTGTACGATGTTGTACTTTAATAAGCAATTTTGCGATAAACAGGAAGTCTCCATCATGTTCAGCGGATAGTTATAAGAAAGCTTTTCAACTGCGTTTTAATAACCCGAGGAATTGCGTTTCAAACACTCCGACGCTTATCTCAATGCAAGGCAAACTTTGACTGAATTGGACAATAAAC
Organism: Acanthosepion pharaonis; assembly: GCA_903632075.3. Lineage (NCBI taxonomy): Eukaryota > Metazoa > Mollusca > Cephalopoda > Sepiida > Sepiidae > Acanthosepion > Acanthosepion pharaonis. Next base: position 500,781 of record CAHIKZ030000572.1, on the reverse strand, counting down.
AAAAAAGTGAACGAAAAGAAATTAAAAAAAAAACGGACAAATATGCATTTTATTTATTCATTAAATTTCAACCAACGCAATCATATGCAACCGTTCTTCTTGAACATTTTCTTCACATCTATCCGGGCAAATCAAATTAATGAGCCTTTCAAAAATTCACTAAAGGAACATTCTTATAAAAGTGAGACCAAACGGTATTTTGAAATTTGTTCGAAATCATAACATTCCGAAAAACATTTAAGGCATCAAATTCTTCCTATCATTAGGAAAACCATTTATGGCAACGAAATCTTCGTAATTTTATGAAAAACATTTAAGGCAACGATATCATCATAATTTTACGAAAAACATTTAAGGCAACAATATCTTCATAATTTTACGAAAAACATTTGAGGCAACAATATCTTCATATCATTACGAAAACCATTTAAGGCAACGGAATCTTCATAATTTTACGAAAAACATTTAAGGCAACGAAATCATCATAACATTACGAAAAACATTTAAGGCAACGATATCTTCATAATTTTACGAAAACCATTTAAGGCAACGAAATCTTCATATTACGAAAACCATTTAAGGCAATTGAAAGTTCCCGTTTTTTTACTCTTACATTACATATTGAATTAATCTATACATGTTTTCTGTTTTGAAAGAATTTTAAAATTTTCTTTAGAAAACAATTAAATTCTATGCGAAATTAAAAATGTTACGGTTTGGAAGGGATTGATCTGTAAGCACTTGAATTTAGAACTTAGTAGCGTTAACAACCCCTGGGCAACAGGAAAAGAATATAAGCCAAATTGTACAGTCCAACTGGAATCATTTTCATGATCATTTTTGTATTTGAACTGAATATATTTTCTAATAAATGTAATATTTGAAATGCAGAATCAAATTTAGATTTGGAATTTTATCATCATGCCGTCAACGAAGCGAAAGGTACCGATTTGATAAAATATTTCAAAAATACATTTTTCATATAAACGGAATGCTGGTTTTTAACAAAGTACGAATACCAACCATTGACACTGATAATTGGATCACAACTATCTCAGCCATCTAGTAAGATGTTTTGCACATATACGCACATGCGCATTTGAATCTGTGTCTCTGTTCTTTAGGGTATCCATCAATCATGTGCAGGTGTGTGTGTGTGTGTTTGTGTGTGTGTGTCAGCAAAAGAGAAGGATAGAGAGAGAGGGGAGAGAGAGAGAGACAGTGAGGTTGGGAATCTCCGTTTCAAGCGAATCACTTTAGGATGGCTTCCTCCCTAATTGTCTAATGGAATAACCAACCAATTTCGGAAACAAAAGCAGGAATCATCGTCGCCATTATGAAAAACTTCATGCAGTTTTAATCACCATGATTAAATGCCAGACTCCTTTGTTTAACTGACCGACGTTCATAAATTCGGTCAGCTTTTGTCGATATTTTCATTCGAATTTTAGAACAAGTGCACTTGCACATTTTGTGTCGGTTCGACGTTGAGTAAAATCCCCAACGTACGAGGAGGGTGCTGAGAAATTGTCGGCTTTACACACTATCCAAAGATCGGAAACAAATGAGGAAATATCAGATTTTTCTTCATCAGGCTAAGAACTTTTCAATTTGTTAAAAATGTTTTGGAATATCAAATAAAGAATTTGCTTTTAAGTGACATATTCAAATAAACATACATTTTCATCGAAATCAATATCATATAGATGCTATATAAGTAACTAGTGTATATATATATATATATATATATATATATATATATATATATATATATATATATATATATATATATATATATATATATGTGTGTGTGTGTGTGTCTCTGACCTTCATAAAATTGATGAGATTTAAAATCATGTGCTGTTTCCACCGACTTCTTTTATTATTATCTGGGTTTGGTCCGTTCTTTTCATATTTATTCGTTTAATCAAATCCATTATGGCGAAATAATAGTTTATGAAGTCCAATAAAAAAAGAAAAGAAAAAGAACCAGTTGACATTCTATATCTATCTATCTATCTATCTATCTATCTATCTATCTATGTAAGTCAGTTAGTTCATATCTATCTATCTCAGTCTGTTCATATTATATCTATATATTTATCTCAGTCTGTTCATATCTATCTATCTATCTATCTATCTATCTATCTCAATCTGTTTATATCTACCTATAAGCTTGTTTATCTCTCTCTCTCTCTATCTCTCTCTCTCTCTCTCTCTCTCTCTCTCTCTCTATATATATATATATATATATATATATATCGTCAGGATGGTCGGACGATTGCGCGTAAGCATGAAAGAGACTGTCGTCGCTGGGTGTTGACCTCAATATCCACTTTTACATACATACATACATATATATATATATATATATATATATATATATGATGGTCTCTCCCGTAATTTTCGACGCATGAGGAGCCGACAGCCTCATCCAGTTTTTATGTTCCCGCTAGTGACCTGCATACAAGTGCACATATTGTGCAACAGCGAGGATCTCGAGACATAGCGACAGGAAAATTCGCCGTGGTCTTTCGTCTCTCAGCCGATCAATATGACTGATCTCAAAATTTCTGATTCCACTCTGCCACAAATATCTCCAGTTATTTCTATCCAGGACAAATCTCTCAATGTTAGTATGAGACACATTGACAGCTAAGAGATTATTCTTTAGCTTGCCTTTATATCTGGGCCACGGCCGTCCAACAATCCTTTGTCCACTGTCAAGCTGGCTATACATGAGGTCCTTAGGTATTCTGTTGTCACCCATCCTTGCAATATGACCAGCCCATTCTTTTAATGTCTAAGTGTATATATATATTGTTTTGAATGAAACGTTATAAAATGAAAAATACATCGAAAATCAAAGAAAATATTTCCCCTTGAGCGCTGCAAATTTTTATTTGTTTCCATCACTCGATAAGCGGCAAAAACTTTCAGAAAGAATGAAGTTGAAATCAGTTCTTTAAACCGTTTTTTTTTTTTTTTTTTTTTTCAGGGAATAACTCATATTTCTTAAAACGCGGAATCAGATATCTGTCTTCGCTTCGGTCTGCTACATACAACTGGGTGGGGGAATACAGATGATCATGCCTTTGAAAAAAATATTTCAATAAATTTAACACATATTTGTTTTTATATCCTTTCTATTAAAACGTCATTACTTTTCGAACACCCCAATATTGTCTTTTTAAAGAAAAACTGATAGGTATAGGAAAACGGGTGCGTTTCACAAATTAAAACAAGATTCATGGCCACGTAATCTGCTGCTTGCTACTCTTTCTAAAATGTAAAGTTATTGATTTCAATAACGTTCTGTTGCGAATTAACAAAAATATAGAATCACAGAATTCTCCATCTGTCAATTGTTCGAAATTCTTCAGGTATTTCTTTATTTCCAAAACCCGGAACATTAAGACCAGAATTTCCTGCTTGGTTTAGATCAGTTCAGTATAATTAACAATTTGGACTTGGGCAACACCATCCTCACCTCTTCTCATATTAATGGGGAGTGTTATTGTTTGTAATCGAACAAGATTTCCAAACAATTACCAACTTCTTCTTAGTCTTTTAATATTCTTATTTTGTTTTCCGAAGATCACCATTTAGATTACGTCCTTGGAAAGGTCAATGATTTTCGGTAATACCTGCACGTCTACAAATGATGAAAAACACTCGAACAACGTTGACATCTTCTTACCGAATGTTTCCTTCTTTTTTAACTCGCCCGCCCCGCCACCCTTATTCTTGCTTCGGTGTTTTCACGCCTAATGTAGCTATTGAGAGCGTAGGCTGTGTGGATGCTACGATATCATGTCGGCATTGGCGCAGCAGAGTTTTCCTAAATGTTTTGGTCGTGACTCGGAACACAAAATATTTATAACCCAGTAACCCTCAGGACGCAAACATAATTTCAGTCTTTCTTCATTTAGCATTATCGGATAAATTTAATTTAATTTAATAATCAATAAAACTCTTATGTTGATCGAAGAAATGAAAGGCCTCAGGTGAGTCATCAAAAAGAGCAACGCCAGAAGTGAATAAGAAATGATACTGCGATTGTATCAATCGCCTCGACGTGCAAGTATTTCTCTTCCGGCTTTTTGTTTTCCAGTCAAGTTTGATCTTCAAAAATTTAAATGCAATGTCAATGTTTATATTCTGTCTTCTTAATTTCTGTTCGTTTTTTATTCTTAATTCTCAATGTTTTTTTTTTTCTTATGTTCTTTCATGTTCAATAAACCTTCTTGTGTCTTAGTCGCTGTTATATTCCGTGCTAAGGGAATAAACACATAACATCAGGTGGATAATAGAAGAAAGGTTTATTATACACAACCGGTACAATATATACACACAGGTCAGTCGAGTAGTGAGTGCCACTAATTGGAAGGTCGGACGTGCTTGCGTCGTCTCACTCTCACCTTCTCTCCTCTCTCTGGGTCTCTCGTAGACGGTTGACTTTATAGGTACTTGCTACCTATAGTGTAATCATTCGTGGGGGTGACTGGTTATTCCATTACATCAGTCGCTTTGTCGCTTTGCTTGGGATGAAATTATTTTTTAAAAAATACACATAAACACTAATCCGCATATAGAAAAATTTAAAAAAAAAAAAGAAGCAAACTTAAAAAGAAAGCGTTTTTTTAATATTTGATTCAAACAAGTGTGGTTCAAAAATATTTGAAAAACACACACACACAAAAAAAGAAAAACAAATCCAAGAAACCAAACTTGAATTTGCCTATCCCTAAACACTAAACCTATCCATAAACACTACGCCTATCCCTAAACACTACGCCTATCCCTAAACACTACGCTCAATGCAAACGAATGAAGTGATGAAAAGTAATTGTGTTGTAATTTCCCGCCATTTCGCAAACCCGTGGTTTTTCTCCATTGGACGCCTCGCATTTAGTTCGTTCATTGACTTGCGAATGGCTGCACACTTTATTTATTCTGTGAAATATGGAAAAGAAATTCGTTTAAAACAATACTCGTCTTTATTCAATGAATACCAGAATTTACTTTACTTAAATAATAAACTGAATTTTGGTATATGCTTTCAAATCGACATGTTTTTTCGCCTATAATACTTTCTAAGGCAGCTTATTATATTTTTGCTTATTTACATGTAAACAAATGCTCACACTTTCACATTTTACAAATAGGTAAATGGTGCAGCCTCTAGAATCCGAGGATGTTAGTCTACTAGCATTGCAGACGCCTAGGGCGCCCTTTGCACATTTGTGTTTGTTCAACAAACCTGTAGTTTATACTGCAACTGTGATGAGCCAAACTTAGTTATCTAGTGTGATCAACAATCTAAACAAGGTTGGCACACTTAAACCTTCGGTCACGATGACTTGTGACGTTCTGCTAGCACATGGGTTCCGTCAACCCAATTTCACTTACAAGGCTTGGGCTAACTTTCAGGCACTTCTTTTTTCTTTTTTTTTTTTTTTTTTTTGTTCTGGGATTGCCTTCTCCAGACCGATAGCACCAAGAGGACACTTTCCTGACAAATCGAAATTTGAAACCGGGTCTCATTGTCAATAAGCGAACGTTCTAATCACTCCGACATTCATTTAAAAAGCAGTTATTGTCTTAGAGAGTGTATTCAAAGAATAATTAAGGAAAATTTCCCCAAGTCCTTATTTTCAAACTGAAATTTAATTTTATAAAATTTTATTTTCCTCGGATATTACGATATTTTCCCTCGATTATTGTTTTAAAAAATTGTTAAGAATATTTTATTAAAACGAAAACATTTGAAACTGGATTTATGCCTTGTCTTTTGTTCTCAAGAATTGATAACAAAAGAGTTATTTTATTAGATTATTTATTTACAAGAATAATTTTATATTTACAAGTTTATAAAAATATGTTAACCAACAACAATGCAATATTTATTAGTTACTATATTATAAAGAAATAACTATGAAAACAAGTTTTATTCATAAATTTATGAAAATGTCTGTGAACAAGAAAATTTAAATAAACACCATAATTAAGAGTTACTTATAAATTTTCAAAACAATCCATTTGTCGGGTATTTCTTTCATTTTCTCTCGCCACATATTCACTAAAACAGTTTGCGAGCATCTAGATTTATATTTTTTGCTTGAGAAATGTTAAACACTATTTATTTCTTAGACTGTTTAATTACAGCAATAATATTTGACACTTTTGCATTTGTGAACTTTCTAGTCGTGCTTGGTAACAAGTCCAGGAGAACAACTAATCTTAATTCAAAATCGTATGTGGCATGTAGCACATACCATGCAGCCATCGGCAATAATACCACCGTTGTTCACAACGTCTCTATAATCCTGATTGTTATCGACCTACGCCTGTGTAAATGTATTATTATTTAATTGGTTAACAATTCATGAATACGTCAAAAAAAGCAGATGACTTAGCGATAATTTTACATTTATTGGTCTATTGCCAAGAGCTAAATATAACTTCAATAAATTAAAAATATGACCAGCTTTCAAACGAAAAATCCTTCTTTTTTTTTCTAGTTCATAGTTTAAATTTTACTGCCATCCGCACTCTTTCCTTTTGTAAATGTATGAAATCAACATGCAGGTAGTGATTGGTCGAGTTTCTTTATGGTTTGGGAAGAACAACTGCGCATGTGCATACAGACATCAGCTAATTCCTGCGAAGCAAAAGGTTTTATTTTCGTTTCTTTCACTGTGAGAACGCAATAAAATCCGGTAATATCAGTTGGCAAAACAAGAGTGGGTTTGTTTCCGGAGACGCGTCCGCTTTCGTACTGAAGACTTCATCAACGGAAACATTACAAAGCTGTGACGAACAGTGGCCTTTAACTTTGTTTCCGACAAAATGGGCGCCAGGAAGGAAATGGCCGCCATTGATAAACAGAAGGCACCTCCACCAAACAAATCCTGTTTTGAGGCGCGAAAAAGAATGATTTACATTAATGATGGCGGCAATGTCGACAATATTCAGACATTGTTTTAGATTTTACTTTTAAAACATAGGAGTTCTTGAAGAAATCCATGTTAATGATTCGTATAAGCAGAATGAAAAAATGCAGTTCATCTTGTAAGTTACGTTTCATATGACGGCATCCATTTTTGGAATATAGCTACATTTACATTTTCCATTCATACTATTTATAACAATATCAAGCCCTGATGAAGGTTGAAGGAACAACCGAAACTTTTGTGATTTCCAAAGAATTTTGTTGTGATGACACATGTCAACTAGATAATAAAAATATACAAAGACGGAGAATCTAAATAAATTTTTCCATTTATAATCAAGGAATCGATTTTTGGTACCGCGGGTACTTCAAGGTGCCTCAGTTTCTTAGTTACTATATTGAAAACAAAAAATTTAATCTGAAAATGAAACGTTCTTTACAATATAATTGGCTAGGGAAGGGATTAAAACCTGAAGTAGTAATTTACACTATAGCCTGTCATGACTGCTACTAGGAATACATAGGAGAGACTTAGAAGAATTTGAATAAAAAATTACATGAACACGAAAGTGATATTTTAGAAAATAACACATTCAATGCATCCATATGCAACATACACTAAGCAAAATAGTCAATATTTTTATTGACTATTTTGCTTAGTGATTTCATAATACTAAGAAACTGTAATAGACAAAATCAGAAAAATAATTATAAAAATTTTCAAAAATATAGGATTTGACATAGACATAAAAACAAACGTAAAGAAATAGATTTCCTCGACGTCACACTCAACACCAAACAATAAAACGTTTTACATACAGGTATCTTCCCGCCACCCATCAACAATAATCAAGCAGACCCCACAATCAATAAATCGCAGGTTTTCTGACAATTTTTCTAATGAAACCATCTTCAACGAAGCCAAAAAAGATTATGAAACAGCCCTAAAGATAGCGGATTTTTGGCAACACCCCCGTACACAGCACACAGTATAAAAACGTCAACAGGAAAAGAAACAACATATGATTTAACTCGCCGTACAATAAATCCAAAAAGTTTAAGCTTTGTCTGGGAAGAAAATAGCTATAATTACCTTCCCAGATCAACACAAACTACTAAATAAATGATCAGAACTTATCTCGAAATGCAGACACGAAAACAAATTTTTAATACGATACTTAAAAATTGCAAACAAAAATTGAATACCTTGTAAAACATGACCAAGAAAAATGCAACTATGTGCATTATATATAAGGCAGAAAATGTAACATACTTTAGACAAAGTAAATACTTTAAACTAAACAAATAAGATAACCAAACCCCAAAAGAAAAAAAGAAAATAATTAAGCAAATGCAGGACCACATCTAAGTAAATTCATTAATAATAATTAACAGCGAATAATTAATGAATATATACGAAATACCCTGAGTAATCAATAATAAATAAAGTATTAAAAGTTAACAAATAACCTCCTCCTTCCTCTACAATAGCTAGAAATAAGCGCATTCTGGCTCATAATTATTTCTACTCTAATCGCCTTTCGAATAATTTCAAATACTCACTGTTGCCGCCCACCCAATATCTGTTAGGGTAACACAATAAACCAGAAACTAATTTACTAGTAATGCCGGATTGACCTGTAGATATGAATAGTCAAGGTACCACCAAATACACATGAAGATTGAGTTTTGCGCGCACTCACACACACACACACACACACACACACACACACACACACACACACACATATATATATATATATATATATATATATATGTACAGGGTGTCCATAAAGTTCGTGTGCACTTTAAAGGTATAAATTATTAAAAGTGCACACGAACTTTATGGACACCCTTTATCAGTGATAGAAATTAGGAGGATTTGAGATAATTATAATTAATTCATCGAGTCTAGAAGAAACCTCAACAGAATGCAGAAAGCACTGGACAGCCGTTGGGACTCATCAGCAGTGCGCATCCACTACCGAGAATTGAAACCCGGACAGCGCTACATTGACAGGCAAACGTCATACCAACTGTACTAACGGGCCTCGGTGACGAAGAGGTAGCGAATCAGATTCGATATAGCGCCGCTCGATCACATATTCCGTGGTGGAACTCATCCGAGTTTCTCTTTTACCCATAGGACTGTGAAAGCCACGAGCCACAACTACTATCACTATAACTGTCAAACTGACCAAGAGAATTCAGGGAAGCATCGATCCATCCAGCTCTTATCTCAATAACAACTTGAAAGAGATTGTTTGACCAACACAAGGAATGTTAAAAGATTCATGTAAAAAGATAAAGAAAAAAAACAAAACAAATGAAAACTACAGACAAAAGTTCATTTTCTTCATCAAGACATTCATTTCTGTAGTTTACTGCTACAAGCAAGCAGAAATATTTCTTCTCCCGATGATGGCCATTTTGGACGAAACTAGTCGAGGAACCTAAATGAAATAATAATAATAAAAAAAAAAAACGAAAGAATATTAATGTACAACCCAGTGTGTCTGAAGATTTTAAATTTTAATATTTTTTTTTTATTGTTCAAAATATATATATATATATATATATATATAGAGAGAGAGAGAGAGAGAGAGAGAGAGACAGAGAGAGAGAATTAATACAAGTAAAAGGTTTGTCACTAAGCTAATTACTGTTACCTTTTGCATCCCGATTTTCGTAGAAATTCTAGAAATTACTCCGTCCACTCGTCAATGGTATCACCAACTGAGAGCTTATACTTCTCGATTTTTCTTTCTTATATGCACTTTTCTTTGGTGCAGGCTTTTCATAGTGCATGTGCACCGTTCGCGCGCATGCGGTTATGCCTCGGTCTGAATGTCGTGATTATTTTATCACTTGAAACGTTATTTCTAGTGGATATCCGTGTTTCCATTTATTTATTAAACAGTATATTTTATTTATATCTTTCTTTCTTTCTTTCGATCTACCTATCTAAATATATAAAATAGATAGTTATGAATAGGCTTAGATAGATAGATGGATACGAATAGGCTTAGATAGATAGATAGATAGATAGATAGATAGATAGATAGATAGATAGATAGATATGAATAGGCATAGATAGATAGATAGATAGATAGATATGAATAGGCTTAGATAGATAGATAGATAGATAGATAGATAGATAGATAGGAATAGGCTTAGATAGATAGATAGATAGATAGATAGATAGATAGATTGATAGATATGAATAGGCTTAGATTGATAGATAGATATGAATAGGCTTAGATAAATAGATAGATAGATATGAATAGGCTTAGATAAATAGATAGATAGATATGAATAGTGTTAGATAGATAGATAGATAGATAATGAATAGGCTTAGATAGATAGATAGATAGATAGATATGAATAGGCTTAGATAGATGAACGCAAGCTATGCCATTCATTTCTGCTTACATCAATATAAAGTTGATTTTAATGCAAGTATAAAATTACTCGAACATGTCACTCAAAAAGAAATTCTTCATTTGATATTCCAAAACATTTCAAATAAATTTGCTGATTCAATGTCTACTACGTCTGTATATGCGTACATTTCGTTTTATCCATAAGCATACATGTCTGTATGTGCAGCGTGTTTGCATATCTCTGTTTTCTCTATGTGTATGTGAGTGCGTGCGTGTGTGCATGCGTGTGTGTATCCGTGTGCGCGCGCAAACGCGTGTTTGTCTATAGTCCCGTGAACCATGTCCTTTCCTAGAATTTAGTAGAAATGGTTTTAAAATGAATTAAAAAATTAAAACACGAAACTGAGTTTCTTTTTTCCAGGTTTTCAGATAAGACGTTTAGCCATCTTGACACGATTTGTCATACGAATCACTGAAATACCCTTTGAGTTATTCAGCTAGAAAGAGATCAGGTTAAAATCATTTTGTGTCAGCTTCACTATGTTTTCCCAACTGAACAACGGTGAGAGGAAAAAATCATTCAAGCCTTCAGTGATTATACCAACATTCATACTCTTCGCGCGGGTGAGTACCTGACCCGATCCCCATACCTATCTCGGTTACGGTCTCTTTCAGTAAATATCCCAAGCGACGAGCGATCAGGTAACGAAATCATAGAGGTATTAATTCATGTGTAACGTGTCTTGAGCAAATAGACCTGGTGGAGCCTATGTCTCTACAGGTCAAACTAAAGCCGATGTTTTCCAATTTGAAGGCTCGACTTGGTCAAGGTAAAGTCGCCGTTGATTTAATCGGGGAAATCTCCGAATTCGATGTGTTTTTCGGTCTAAGAAACACTCCGTTCTACGATGCTGTGTCCCACGGGATATATTGCAATACTATTGAGGGTTGGGGGGGTCGGCAAGAAATCAAAATATAAAAACTGGATAATTAATTATTTAAAACCTTAACAATTTAAAAACAAATTCTGACAAGTGTCTGTTATGGCGGAGATTAACTTTTATTCGATTGTCAATTATCTGATAAACTAAACAGACTTGGTTTTTCTTTTCTTTAAACATTCAGTGTGATCCTAACATATTCATTAGCTTTCTTGGGTAAGAAACAAGGGCAAATACCACTGATTATTATGACGGTGATAACTATTTGTTCGTTAGATGCATATTAAAATAAAACGTTTTTTTCTGTGCAGTCATAATATAACTATTAAATGACATAAATAAAAAAGAAGGGAGAATAACACTTGCTGTTATGGCGGTGATAAACATCGAAACAGCAGGAACATGTGTTTGTGTCGTGTGTGTGTGATCTGAACCTATGTATTGTATTACTGATGTAAAAGCAAGAAGGGCAAATAACTCTAACTACAATGAGAGTGAAAATTAACAGTCAGACAAAAGGTCAAAGAGAACGGCAAACAATTCATAGGTGACAATTTCAGACAAATACTGAAGGAACTATTGTGAGAGTGACAATTCATAGGCAGACAAACAATGAAAGAATGTCAAATAACTGTAACTATTTATATAATTATAATGATTTGCAAATTTTAATTGGTATTGTCTTCTATTTTTTCTTCGCATATAATCTTCAGATTCTTGATGTTTGTTTGCTCTCGATTGAATTTGAATTTTCAATTAATTCACAGATTCTTGATTGGGTTTAACTCTACAGACTGACTTGGCCATTTAAAGATATTTACATTATTTTCAGCAAGCCATTTCTTTGTAGATTTTGCTATGTGCTAAGGATCATCATCTTGTTGGAACATCCAATCAGGAGGAAGTTCAAGATCTTCAACCGAAATCATTAAATTTGCTTTCAAAATATTTTGATATGTTGCGGCATTCATTCTAACATCTTTTATTGTTACCAATACGTTTTGCATAAAAACTTACCTCAAAAAATGCTGTCACTATCAAATTTCACTGTTGGAACTATGTTCTTTTGTTTTAAGGCATCGCCATCTTTCCTTCAGACAAAATTTCTAGAATTACATTCAAACAACTCAATTTTGGTTTCGTCTGTCCATGATACTCTTTCCCAATACAATTTTTCCTTATTTTTATGTTCACGAATCAATTTCAACCTGGCATCTATCTTTTCAATAGCAGTGGAGTTTTCTGAAGTGGAGTGTGACTTTAGATTGTTCCTATGGATTTCATTGCTTATTGTCCGTTTAATCACACAGATTCCTGATGAAGGCAAATCATCCTGCAGCTCTTGACGAGTAACTATTGGATTTTGTTTAACTTGACGCATTAATTTCATCGAAGATCTTGAAGCGATATCTATATATCAGGTTTAAAATGCATTTTTAAAAGTGATTCCAATAATCGATTAAATTTTACATTTCTAATATGCAAAATACTTTACTGTATTTCAAACCGAATTTAAATTGACTGGAATTTTTTCTTTTTTTACCAGCAAAACGTATGAAATCGTCCATATTGACAAATCTGTCAGCACAACATAATTCATTTCATTAAAAAAATCTTTCAAAAATAAAATATACTTTTCTGGAACGTTATCTGAGAAAAATAGTTGATAAGTTTAATTCAACTGAATTGAAACAAATATTATTTACTTTTGGTTTAAAATATCGCAAACAAGCATTTTTTTTTTTTTTATCCCCGGAGGAGGGTGTTTTTATGAGGTCTATACACATATATCGACAGACTGGCGTTTAGTTAATTTATGTAAGTGAGAGATATTTGTATTAAAATTACATGACAAATACAACATAAACGCCTTTTATAGATATATATTTTTTTAACTGTCCAGTAATACTAGTAATATTAAAATATCTTAAGTATTTTAATATTTTATTGAATTTTAGATACTTTGGCTTTATAGTCCTAATTACGAAAACGTTTGTTGAGGAAATGTTAGAAAATTAACAATAAATTTTAAATTTACTAGAGTTACCACTTTTATTGTCTGATAATGTTATGTATGAACATCCATATTTTAAAAAAATCAGCACGTTTACACAGCCACACATACACACACACACACACACACGATTTTTATAATACTGGTGTCGCTAAACTGTAGAAAGCTTTTTCTATTTATGATTAGTAAATACCGGTTTTTATTTAATAACAATATCATTTGATCGCTAAAAGTTAATACAGTTTTTTAAAATATTTAAAATTTATAAATTATTATAATTTAAAAAACGAAAACAATTCTTGTAAAAACTCATTAAAAATGTTTATTTTGCGTAAGACAATAGTTTCTGTGATATATTTTATTCATAAAAGCAATTAAAAGATTTTCTAATTGAAAATAAGTTAGTTTTATTATATTTTTATTTTAAAATTCAGGAGATTTTCTGTAACTAGGTATCCATGTTTGACCAAAGAGATTTCAAATTCTCCGAGGACTTGTCCTTATAACTAATATAACACTAAGCGGTATAAAAACGAAAATTCTCGAAATTTCATAAGTGTAAAAGATATAGAAAATATTTTTAGCAATATTTTCTAAAAACAAGAAGTATTTAAAAAATAACTGAATTCATTTGTGAATAAGTTTTCAAAATTTCATTAAAAACCAAAGATTATCAAATTTTTGTTAGAATTTCCAAATCACTAAGTTTTTCTCCGCAAAAAGAGACGCTCAATTTCCCAGACAAATTTATGCTTCTACGTTGAAGACAGAAAAAAAGAGATTTTTAACCAAAATTGCATAGAATCTAAGAATGACTAAAAAAAAAAATTTCATCCAAAAATCCTTTGGAGTTTCCTTTCTAATTATAACATACAGACTGTGACAATAATATTTTGTTTTTATTAAATTTGGGTTATTTTTTCATCATGATATGCTCATTTTTAGGGAATCATTGGAGGTGCCTAAATATATATATATATGTATGTGTGTGTGTGCGTGTACAGTGTACATACGATAAAAATCTGTATACAAGATAATTACGAAAACTTCTACTTTGACGTTTCGACGAGAAATCGGCGTTATTTTATCTTATAAAATAATTTTATTTATATTTATATAAAAGAACAATATCTACATCAGCGAGAGAAAATGTGATTGTAATTCGGTGGCTGGTCACTTGGTTTTTTACTTACATGTACCGTTGTAGAAATTAGATTTCAATTCAGTTCGTGTATATATCGTTTAAAATATACAAGTCAAATACTTGTACGGCAAAGGCTTTATAGACATCTTTGTCCGTTCTATTTGGTAGAATATGTTTAAAGAACGGTCAATATATATATATATATATATATATATATATATATATATATATATATATATATATAAAAATATATATTAAAAAAATTAAAATATTCAGACACACTGGGTTGTATATTAATATTCCTTCGTTTTTATTATTATTTCATTTAGATTCTTCGACTAGTTTCGGCGAACATGGCCATCATCAGGAGAAAAATAATTTTCTGCTTGCTGGTAGCAGTGAACTACAGAAATGAATTTCTTAGTGGAGAAAATGAACTTTTGTCTGTAGTTTTCATTTGTTTTTTTTAAATTTTTTTTTACATGAATTTTGGTCAGTCTTTGTGTTGGTCAAACAGTCTCTTTTAAGTTGTTATTTGAGATAAGAGCAGGATGGATTCATGATATATATATATATATATATATATATATATATATATATATATATATATAGAGAGAGAGAGAGAGAAGTCGGGAGAGGTGAGAAAAAGAACATTTGTCAATATAAAATGTGTGGGCTTTGTAATCAACTTTATCAACTGTTCCCACTACAAACTGACCGAAAAACAAAAAGAATTCCACAACTTAAGACCTATTTTCCATATCTACGCAAAATACAATGTAAACCTTAAAAAAAGAATAGAAAGTGCACTCCTATGTAAAAAAAAAAAAAATATAAATAACTTCTGACACTAAACACTAACATTCACGTACAACATCGAAACTTGCCGGAGCTACCAAATTATTAAAAGTTATTTAAACAAAAAACTGATAGAACTGCCTCGTACGAAACTCACTACTACACCAGACATTAATAAAGGTAGCAAAAGAATTTCAATTACAGCTGCCAATAAAAATATTTCAATTAGAGCTGCCAATAAAATAACCGCTAAAATGAATCAAAACTTACAACCATCTTAAGCGATAAAACAAAATTCAAAAAATGAAACAGTCACCATACTGATAATATTTAAATAATAAAAAATAAGTTATCACTGCTAATAATGTCGAAATGAGAATCTCCAAAATTGAGAAAATTATTCGTAAATACAAACCAATTTATATCCAGTGTCGGCTTTACCTATAGGCTTAACAGGCTGAAGCCTAGGGCCCCAAAATATAGGGGGCCTCAAACCAACTATAATATTTTTGACACTGTCATAGGCCTTTCTTACACATCAGCTGTCATAACGCGTTATAGATTCTTTGAATAATCATCCTCAGCTTCACTCAAGTCGTTTAACAATCTTCCATTTTTCTCTACTAGTGAAAAGGCGTGATTTGAAGGATTGTTAAACGACTTGAGTAAAGCTGAGGATGACTATATATATATATATATATATATATATATATATATATATATTGATAATTCTTTGTTCTAGTTTGTGGTTATTGCTAGTTTCTTTAGATTAATTTGATGATAGGTTTTACTATTTGTATTCTGCTCTTATTTTTTTAAAAAAGATTTAATTTATATCGTTGTGTTCTGTGTAGAATGTAAGTAAAGTTTAATACTGTTTTGAAAATTTGTTAGATAGGTGGAGGTAATTGTGAAATTATTGATCTAAGGTTTGTGAATTTTTAATTTTTCATCGATATAACTAGGGCCGGATTTAGATGAAGAGAGGCCCTAGGCCATTCCAATCCTCTCTTCATCTAAATCCGACCCTATTTATATTTACTAGCAGCCATACCCAGCTGGTCAATCAGAAAAACCGTTCAATTAGAATGGAGCAAAAACAGCATCATGTTTAAATGTAACAGAGTCTATCTTCTTCAATTAATTTAAAGTACTTTCATTAAAAGACATTTTGAATTAATTCAGTTACTGATATAACAGTAGTAGTCTGTATTTATTCAATCGTAGGGATAAAACAGGCAACATGGAGACCCACTTCAGATCACAATTATTGTGGAGTTTTTTGAAATTCAATTTGTAAGCATGCTACCAGGGAAATAAAAGAGGATACATTTATAAAGCAATTATTAAGTTTGATGAAAATTGGTTGAAAGATCAACGGAAAATAAGAAAGAAAACAGTAAAAATTGCCATTTTTCGCTATTTACGCAGGTTTTCACTATATGGGTGAACTCAATTATCAAGTTAAATGACTGTTAAACAATCAACTTATTGATGGCTAAAATTAAGTGAAGTTTGTATTAGATTGCTTGAGGGAGTTTTTAGTTCAAAATTTGTGTTGAAATCGATTTTTCATCTTTCGTTAAACGCAGTGGCGTAGAAATAAAAATGAAGTATCGTTGAGCTCGTCATAATGTAACTAACCTACATACCGAGTTTGAACGAAATCAGAGGAAAAAAGTTAAATTTTTCGATTTTTGATTGGCTTTATCGATTATTGATTTTTAAAAATTATCGATTTTTTACGCTAAGAACCTATCTCTTACATTTTACAATGTATGCGCCAAGTTTGGTCAAAATCGGTTGGATGGATCTCGAGTGAAAAGGTATCACACAGACATCCTCCGTTTCTCTGTTTTATATATATATATATATATATATATATATATATATATATATAAGCATGGTGATTGAAAAGTAAATCCCTATTTTATGTATGATGGACTCTTTGTTTTACAACGTTGTACTAGAATGGCTCTGCTATTTTTTCGATGGCGGACAAATTCAAGGACATGCAAGCATCAAATTTTACGTGAAGCTCAACATATCTACTATTTGGTGAAGTCCTTGTTAAACATTTTTTTTTTTAGGTTGAATACAGGTTTGTGGCTGTTGTGCGTTCCGAAGTTGGTTGAATATCTGACGAAGAAGTGGCGCGACGCTGGGCAATTAACTACTAACAAAATACCAGAAAATGTAGAAAACAAAAGTCAATTCGTCTATAAGAAGCGTCACTGAACAAACATTCAGACTCTCATCTCTTATAAAATAAAATAAAATGTGCCAATTGAGAGATGGAGACAAAAGATCTACCGATCAAATTCCCTTTCCGAAGCAAGTCGCAGTGAAAGCACATCTGTAAAACCGAAGCTTCTTCTGGCTGTAAAACCTTCTTCTGCAACCGCTAGGAAAAGAAAAATGCTTTTCTCGCGTTGAAATCGCTGACGACCCGAGAACTTGCAAGAGACTTGGAATACCCTCAGAAAGTCAAGATAGATAGCGAGGTACATAAAGAGACGTGCAATGCAAGTGAACAAACAGGCAGAGACACATAAATCAAAACTAAAACCAGTGTTCAGGTGGGGATTTTTGTCTTACCTCTGATCAGAAAACAATATGACAACCAATCCTTATTGTTTATCTAATATCAACTCCCAACCGCACCTTTTGGCCTTATTCCATTACATTTGGGTCATGGCCTCATTTTCAAGGAAAGCCAGACGCCCACGAACCACATTTTGTCGAGCAATTAGAATTTTTCTTTATATTAAAAAAGAAAAAAAGTTTTTATTCTCCTGACACTTAAACCAACTCACCCACCCGTCGTCATAATCAGGGGTACTATTCCTGTCCGCCTTCGTGCCATAATAAACATTTATTTTATCTTTCAACAATGGTGTTGTCTTTCCAGGTGGATTTCCTCGTCTCAATGCGGTTTCGTCACGTGGAAGGTCGGCCATTGTTAGTTTCTTTTTCTCATGTTGACAAATACAGCTTTGTTGTAGTGGCCATGTTTACAACGATTTTAGATTTCTTTCGTTTCTTATTCATTTTCGGAAAATTTTGGAGTTTCTTTAAAAATCATTTCGGTTTTTGACCCAGTTCTTTCCTTTTTTTCTTTCTTTTCTTTTTTTTTTATTAATCCTTCTTGCAAAAGACATTCTTTTCTTTTGATTTCTTTCTTTCTCTCTTTGTGTTATCAATTCTTTTTTTCTTTCTTTCTTTCTTTCTATCTTAGTGTGTCGAATTCTTTCTTTCTTTCTTTCTTAGTGTGTCCAATTCTTTCTTTCTTTCTTTCTTTCTTTCTTTCTTAGTCTTTTCAATCCTTTCTTTTTTTCTTGCCTAGTGTGTTCAATCCTTTCTTTCTTTCATTCTTTCTTCCTTTCATCCTTTCTTTCTTTCTTTTTTTCTTTCTTATTGAGTTCAATCCTTTCTTTCTTTATTTCTTTCTAGTTTTCTTTTTTTCTTTCTTTCTTACTGGGTTCAACCCTTTGTAACTTTCTCTCCTTTTTTCTTTCTTGCTTTCTTAGTTTTTCAATCCTTTCTTTCTTTACTTTTTTTTTATTGCTTTCTTTGTGTATTCAATCCCATTTTCTTTCAATTTTTCTTTCCTTTTCCTTTTGTATATGTCATTATTCTTATGAAAGTCACTCTTTCATTTTTCTTTAATTTCCCTTTATTTTCTCTCTTCATTTTTGGAAATTTAAATATAAAAATAATCTTTTTTTTAAATGTGTGATCTAAACTCAATTCTTTCTTTTTTTTTTCTTTTCCGTTTCATCTCCCTTCTTTTTTGCTTTCTTTCTTTCTTTTTCCTATATTTTTAATCAAAATCTTCCTTACAGCAGTATATAAATAATTCTTCTTCTTCTTCTTCTTCTTCTTCTTCTTCTTCTTCTTCTTCTTCTTCATACGCATCTTGGTCTTTTTTTTTTCTTACACCAATACTTTCTGTCTTTTTCCTCTTGATGGCTCATCCTTTTGTCTCGCGTTCGCTTACAACCTTGTCTAGGAGATCTGCCATAAAAAACACGACCCTCTTCGTATCTTATATCGTTAATTTGTGCCCCCTACCGGACAATATGTCCTGGTAGGGGTCTCCCGCTCCTATAGGATAGCCACGCTGTAGGGGTTTAACAAGTACTCCATAAGAGCAAAAAAACTTTTATGTTGCCTCACGCGTATTCCATTTGTATTGCTTTGTGTTTATCAACAATTTTTCCAATATCAAATTGTTTGTCACTTTAAGAAGCGTAGAAATAAACGGATGTCTCACAAATTCGCTCTCATGACATCATGGCATTCGACGTTCCCTTTAAAGGGCTAAGATAAAGAGATGAAATAAATAACAATGACATTAGTGAGAAAGTGAATGTGATTGCCGACGAACATATTTTACGGTAGTAAGGCTAGAGACGTCAGCCACTTCCCGTAAACTAAGTCGCTACAAGTGGTAAGACATATACTCTAATTAGCCTGGTATTTTCTGAATAAATATTTCAGGATTTAATAGCTTACTTTACTAGCAAGTCTAAATCACCATCTCTGCGGTGTTATTTTCTCTATCACAACAAATTATCACATTTTAAACTTATTATTAAATATGTGGTTATGATTAATTACATTTGTAATAGTTTAGCCCAATCTTTGAAGTAAGGAAGAAATAAACAAAGAAATATCTTACTTTTACTACTACTACTACTATTAATACTAATGCTAATACTACTACTAATAATAATGATAATAATAATAATAATAATAATAATAATAATAATAATAATAATCGGCGTGCTAGGAGAATTTCAAGACTAGAGACGAGAGGAGTGTTGGATTATGAAAGTCAGTTCATGTCGAACAGCAACCCGCGACCCCTACCCTCGCGGCACCGCCCACGACAATAACTACCTGAAAAAGGAAGTAAACAACATGTGCCAATATTTCATACACAACAACACGCACATCGATCTATTCGCGTTTGCTTTACAACAACCGCCAACATTTCATTCCGTGAAGACCGAAATCATTTTTTTATCCATACCCACCTGTGCCCGCGGACCGGGTTTCTACCAGCAATAAGAAAACTTCTTTCTTATATGTTCTCCCCCTTTCTCTCACTATATATATATATATATATATATATATATATATATATATATGTGTGTGTGTGTGTGTGTGTGTGTGTGTAATTATGTGTGTGTGTAAGATTAAAGGAAAATATAAATAAAGACAAAAGGAAAACTTATCGTAGCCGATGCGTTTCGTTCTCTGAGGAACTTTACCAAGGCAAATAGGACACGGCATATAGATTATTATTATTATTATTATTATTATTATTATTATTATTATTATTATCATTACATTTGCTTTCATAAAGTCCCTCAGAGGACGAAACCCCTGTATATATATATATATTATAACCATGGAATATTAGTGTTAGAGCCTTTTTATATTATGTTATATTCTTACTCTGTCCTGGACATGGAGTTCTACCTGGATTCTATCCTCTTGGAAATTTATATATATATATATGTATATATATATATATATATATATATATATATATATTGACCACTGATTTTATTAATATATATATATATATATATATATATATATATATATATATATATAAAAAGAGGACATAGAAGTCACTACCCAGAAACGACAGTCTGTCTCATGTTAAACGCAATCGCCAGGCCATATATATATATATATATATATATATATATATATATATATATATATATATGGACTGCCGATTTTATATAAAGGATGCTATGGATAAATTTTTCCATTTTATATTTTAATTTCGCGCATGTGCATTGTTTGTTTTTGATTTTGTCAACTGCCCAGTATAGTAGGGTCAGTTGGGCACCGTCTATGAGAAAAAGAGCACCATGACGCAATTCACTCTGCCAAAAATTTGGAAACGGTATGGTGCACTGCTTGGCATTCGCGCCGGAAGCTCCAATAAGAACATTTCAGAGTGTTTGGGTGAGGACAGTGCAGAGGATTCGAAAAGAGTTGGATGAATCTAATAGTCATTACGAAGGTTTTTTAGAGTGATTACTAATGATGGCGACGTTATGCCACCAATCAGGGCCTCAAACTCAGCAGGGAGGCCTACATCAAGTTCCTTCAAGTTAGTGTTCCCCTGGGTCATGTGTGTTATTGATAGCAGATCTTATGTCTGGAAACCGGACTTTGTACCATGCCACACAAGCAGGATAACCCAGTCATGCCTGTCAGACATTTTCTACTCCACATCACCCCTTACATCTTGCCACCTAACTCCCCAGACTGCAACCCCCTTGATTATTATGTGTGGGGTGCAGTTGAGTGAGAGACCAACAAAACTTCTTGTAACGCCAAAGGATGAATTGAAGGCAAGGACTGTGGCAACATTCGCCAACTTAAACTGTCCAGAAGAGTTGCAGCAGATTCCGAAGTCGTCTGGAGGCCGTGGTTGAAACCAATGGCGATTTTATTGAATAAATTTACTCTTTAATATTTCAGAATATTTTTGTGTAGTTTTGGTAAATATGCTTGTTAAAATGAGATGTCAGTGTTATTTTTATTTTTGCGTCATTTAGACGACAATTTATCCATTGCACGCTGTACTTATGCTAGTTTGACGACCACAACATTATCAAGACGTCTTCATTTATTGGATACAAGTTCTATTGCACATCTAAAAACACATTCTTGTAAATCTTCACAATATAGGAAAATACTTGACAAATCAATATACAACACCACGAAAATAATAAAAAAATACTTCAAATTCTTGAGGCCCTGTATATCAACAGTAACCAACCAACACTCAACAAAATTTGTTTAGAGTGTAGCAGCAACGTATTGAAGTGCATATAAGGAACATTTTATGTCATTTTCATTTCGACCAATTTCTGGTTAGCTTCCTGATATTGGGACGCTTGTTTTGCAAAAATTACAAGACTACAACAGATAAATTTAAAATTTTAAAAGAGTTAGAACAAAGCACATTCACACGTGTTATTTTAAAAACAGCCACCACAAGGAAATACAGATTTTATCACACTTACAATAAGTTTGTATTTGTAATTCACACCTGAGGATGATCTCGAAGGAGATCGAAAGTACTTGGGTAAGAAAAAACTACAGCGCCTTCCTTGATGAATTTCATGTTAACATAAAAAATCTGATTAGACAACTGGAAAGGATCAGTATAAAAATAAGTAGGCATAATATGTCCATATGAAGATATGCTGCCTAAATACACACACACACACACACACACACACACACACACACACACACACACACACACATATATATATATATATATATATATATATATATATATATATATACTTGTGCAAATGAATTGAAACTACCGCTTTAATTTCCTTTCTTTCATCATTCGGTCAGTTTTAGACCTACTTGGGTGACAGGGTATAATCGATTTCTTTTTTTCCCCAGATTAGCTCATTTGCAGTGCTGTACAGTAATATGAATCTATTTTCGGAATGTATGATGGAAATTGTTTGGCCTTGAAAAATATTGCGTCACCCATGATGTTCATCACGCCCAGACACTATTGTCTCGACTGTCGATTAGTTGTTCTACGGCCATTGTCTACGTTACTCCAAGGAAGCGTACGAAAATTGTAACGCCGCACGAACACATTGGCAAGCCTTACCAGTGAGCAAATCAAAGTACGATAGACGGGTCCGGAATCTCTCCCGATTTAAATCCAATCGAGAATTTGTGGTCAATCTGCAAGGAACGACTTCGTGGAATGGACATACGAAGTACTAACATGTGAACTGGGTCATGTTTCATTGGGAAAATACGAAAAAAAAAGTAAATAATAACGGAATTATTCATTTTGTTTGAATTTGCACAAGGGTTTTTATATATATATATATTATCAATAAATAAAACGTTGATGATATTTATCTATAACCAACTAAAAGTTTCGCAATGTTAACACCCCTCAGGGTCAGATAATTGTATTACTGACATAATATATATTTTTATAAACGCTTATTAGATACGCTAAATTTTCAAAATAAAAATTTTCTCTTCAGACAACAGTTAATCTCGTGACAACATTGGAATGGTTGAAAAACAACATTTTCTGATATATGTTAAATCTTGAAGTCTTGGCAAAAAGGAGGCGGTTTGTAGGAGATTATTATTATTAGTAGTAGTAAGAGAAAGAAAAAGAAACAGTGTGGACATAGAAATCAACACTGCTTGGTGACTGTCAGTTTCATGCATTAAGTGATCATCAGACCATCGCACATTCAGCGTGTCGCGTTGATTTCGATGCCAACATTATTGATATCTACAATGTCCATATACTGAGCTATTTTAGATCACAAATATAATAAATCTTGAACAATGTATAGGTATATAGGTATTAGCACTGGAATTCGAACTCTGCTCTTCGATTCCTCAATTCGAGTCGCTATTTACTCCACCGTGCCTCATATAATATATATATATTTTTGTAGTGATTTTATAACATATTCATGTTATACTTTTCGAATATATATATATATATATATATATATATATATATATATATATATATATATATATATATATATATTTCGAATATTCGAATACGAATACTTTTCGAATATATATATATATATATTTCGAAAAGTATAACATAAATATGTTATAAAATCACTACAAAAATAGCCATTTCGTTTCAACACTTTTGGTGTCTTGTCAAGTGATGGTGCTGAATGTAAAATAAAGATTATTTCAAACATCAATCCTATAATTGGAAATCATGATTCGAAAGCCATTCACAAAAATAATTGATTAGTGTTTTCGGTTCAACAAGAGAGGATAGCAGGTGAATGAGTGAAAGAAAGAGAAGTTGGAAAAGTTTTTGTTTAATCATCTCGCTCCAAGCAAGGCAATAAAGCCACTAAGGCGCAAGGGGTTACTGAGTGCGAAAGAATATCAGAAAAAGAAACACATTTTTAAGAACAGTGAACAATAAAAGAACAGGAATTAAGAAGACAGAATCTAACAATAACATTTCATTTACATTTTATGTTAAAATAGACTGGGAAGCAAGAGGAATTTAAAACTGAATATTCCTGGTTAGGTTTTTGTTTGAATTACTGAATAAAGGACTTTGTTTGGGAATAAAGGATCTTGTTTGGGAATATAGACGTCCATTTGTTTCTGTCGTCTTCATACATGATGGGGTGTTGAAAAGTACTTAGCCTGTTAAAGAAGAGATTTATAAAAATCACAACTTGTTTTCTTTCGAGATTGCATTCACCATTTTAACTTTACTTCTTCGTTCTTCTTTTTTTTCTTTCTCCGTTCTTTTCCCTTTCTTCCTCTTCTTTTTTCTTCTTTTTCTTCTTCTTTCTCTGTTCTTCTTTTTTTTCTTTCTCCGTTCTTTTCCCTTTCTTCCTCTTCTTTTTTCTTCTTTTTCTTCTTCTTTCTCTGTTCTTCTTTTTTTTCTCTTCATTTCTCTGTTCCTCTCATTCTTTCTCCATTTCTTCTTCTTCTTCTGTCTTCGCATTTCTTCTTCTTTTTCTGTTCTTCTGTCTTCCGTCCTCCTTTTTCCTTTCTTCTTTCTCTTCCTTCTCCGTTCTTCATTTTCTTCTTTTGTCGTCTTTTTTCTGTTCTTTTTTCTCTCTTTTCCATCTTTTTCCGTTCTTATTTTTTCTTATTTCTCCATTATTCTTCTTACGTCTTCTTCTTCTTCTTCTTCTTCTTCTTCTTCTTCTTACGTCACCGTTGTTGTTGTTGTTGTTGTTCTTCTTCTTCTTCTTCTTACGTCACCGTTGTTGTTGTTGTTGTTCTTCTTCTTCTTCTTCTTCTTCTTCTTCTTCTTACGTCACCGTTGTTGTTGTTGTTCTTCTTCTTCTTCTTCTTCTTACGTCACCGTTGTTGTTGTTGTTGTTCTTCTTCTTCTTCTTACGTCACCGTTGTTGTTGTTGTTGTTCTTCTTCTTCTTCTTCTTTTTCTTCTGTCTCCGTTCTTCTTTCTTTATTTTTCTTCTTCTTTCTCCGTTTTTCATTTTATTATTTCTTCCTTCGTTCCTTTTTCTTCTTTTTTTTTTTTCTGTTCTTCTTTCTCCGTTCTTCTTTTTTTCTTCTTCTTCTTCTTCTTTCGTCTTTTCCCCTTCTTCTAAAATCCCTTCAAGATAAAACGCGACCCTTTGCCCGAAAATTCAACTGAGCAATCACTTACCGGCACACCTTCCACTTTTCATTCCGCCTTTCCACCCTGCTTTCTACCCGCGTCTTCCACCCTGCTTTCCAACCCGGCTAAACCTGGTAGAAAACATTTGGCAAAAGAAACTGCACCAATAATACCAAGAACCCCGTGTCTATTGCAAGAATTCGGAACAACACAACAGGACAAGTTGAAAGCAGAAGATTCCATTTGGCAAGTCTTGTGGTGCACTTGCTGATCTTGGCAAAACTCGACGAACGTCCAATCAAGTGGCGGTTCAAGTCATTTCTTCTCTTTTTACTTTATGGATTACAGATGGAAAACAAAACAAGACGGATACTCTACGTTCCAAAATAAAATAAAAGCAAAAGAAATTCGACATCCATACGAAACGAATGAGTAAATTGCCTAAAAGAAAATATAGCTAGTTCTTGTGCAATTGGATAAACAGCCAAATTCGATTCAGTAAAATCCAGGATGTCCATAAAGTTCGTGTGCACTTTAAAAAATTTATAACTTTATTTGTATTTGCGATAGAAATAATTTGTAAAAAGGATTAGAAAGAAGTAAATCTATATTTTTTAAGGTTTTATTGAAATTTTATTAAAGTTTGAACATGTCCTCCATCATTAGCAATACAAAGGGTAATACGATTTTGCAGTTCACGGAAAACATTTGCCAACTGATTTACAGTAATGCCTGAAATCACATTAGTTATTTTAGTTATACTTAAAACTAGGTACATTAAACATTTTTTACAGATTATTTCTATCGCAAATACAAATAAAGTTATAAATAAACTTTATGGACACCCTGTATAAAGGAAAACTGTTAACATAGAGCCTACGGTTACATCTAAGTCATTTCAACTGTAAATTATATCAACATTATAATAAAAAAAAACAAGAGGTGGTTGTTCTGTATCTTTTTCATTGATAGAGAAAATATTATTAAAACTATTTTATCCTTGTAAATATTTATTAAGGACCAAACCATACCTTTGCCCGTCTTGACATCGTTAACAGACACTCTGTGTCACGTCATCATGTCTGCTGGCTAGGGCAGGTTGATTTTTCGCTTCTTTTAGAAAATTAACATTGCACTCGGTCTGAAAGCTTGGGGTCTGGTGTAATAAGTATGATGCCATAAATTAAATTCATTGCTTTTACCAATTTTTGAGCATTTAGTTTTAAAGATCGTCAGAAAAATGTAGCGAAAGCTTTAATTTTCCGCAGGTTTTTGCTTACAAACTGACTTGAAAATTTTAATATTTCAAGAATAAATCCAAAGAAAGTTGATATTTTTCGGATTAGAAACATTAAATGGTTTGGTTTGTTTTGTTTTACGGCATATCAATCTCAATGGGTCATTTAATGCCGACAACCTTTTTTTTTCTGGTAATATTTTTGTTTTGTCAAAAATCTATTTCTATTAATATTTTTCCCTCAAAAATGTATAGCTGGTAATATTATTTTTTCAAAAACGTACAGCTGGCAACATTATTTTTTTCAAAAACGTATTATCAGAGGCCTTGCTGTTGGACGTAGTTTATCGTCTTACCCAAGACGCAGATGTAGTTTATCGTCTTACCAAGGACGGTGATGTAGTTTATCGTCATACCCAGGACGTGGATGTACTTTATCGTCTTACCCAGGATGCGGACGTAGTTTATTGTCTTACCCAGAATGCAACATTGAATGTAAAATACATTGAAACCAGAAATCTAATTATGAATCACCACAAGCAAAATATGCAATTTTTTTTACGGTATTCGATAAGTAGAAACTGTGTAAAAAAAATGTGTAAAAGATTACAAAAAAGGTTTTATTCAATGAATAAAAATTGTTAGATCATTTGTTTCATCATAATTAATAAATACGAAAAATAAATAAATGCGTCAGTTATGTGCCATGAGTGATACACGCTTAGGCGATCATGTATCTTTCGATACATGATTGACGAGGCAGATTTTTTCCCGCAGTAGGTTGCCATTTCTTTCTGCGGTTGAGCAGTCGCCATCCAAGGCTATAGAACCCGGTCTGTCCTCTTTACCCATAGCTGGAGGTAGGGGAGAAGAAGAGGATTCATACCTTTCCCAAGGGTACTAGCATGTAAGGGAATTTCAGTCAGTTATGTGCCATGCGTGATACACGCTTAGGCGATCATGTATCTTTCGATACATGACTGACAAGGCAGCTTGTTTCCCGCAGTAGGTTGCCATTTATTTCTGCGGTTGACCAGTCGCCATCCAAGGCTATAGAACCCGGTCTGCCCTATTTACTCATAGCTGGGGAGGGGAGGATCCATACCTTTCCCAAGTTAAGTGAATGTAAGGGATTCGACTGGAATTTGAACACGGCTTTCCAATTCTTCAATCCGAGCCGCTATGACACCATAATACTGTTGGGAACAAATTATAAGACAAAATCTTTTAAATTTGTATTGTTCATTGAAAATCACACAAAAACTGCTGCATTGTATAACATCAGAATATAGTTAAATGGGCGCATCGCCGCGGTGTAATGGTTAGCAAACTGGTCTCACTAAAACAATTACTACTGATTTCGATCCTCACTGAGTACCCCATACTTTCCTTTTTGTACCACATCTAAGTTACGCTTAGAAAATCACCACAATAAAGCTAGATTGGTCAGTATTAGTTCCCTTTGATGTAAATGAACGTTTTTGTTTGATGGCACAATGATTTAGTGATATTATGCTTGTGCCATTCATCTTGTCCATATACAATTTGTAAAGCTTCAGTAAATGCTAAGGCTTTCACTGATCACTGGAATGAAATTCCAACGTTATGGTTTTGAACCTAAACTTCATCTTTGAACTCATTTCCTCAAAAAACGGTAACGATTTGGCAAAAGATATTTTGTGTCTTTATTTATCGTCTAAAACTCCAACTTTGAAATTGAGTGCAATGCTTGGCTTCCAAAATCGACCTGTCCTAATGTATGCGGATGTTAAGCCTGCTTGGTGACTAAAAGAGCTGCGTATTTTCTTTCGGATACATTGCCTTCTACCCGGCTACTCAACCTTGGGTAAAGACCCAAATTTCTAATATTCTCTTTCAAACTAGGTAGTTAAAACCTCTTTTTTTAAAAAAATCTGCTGCAACACAATCTTCTTCGGTTCCATCAGACTCTACCGGAAGCAGTAAATATTTATATGCTAAATGACTCAGCGAATACTCCACTATTGTCAAAGCTAAATTTATTTTTCTATTACTTCTAACTCTTGCTTCATATGCGATGTTATCACAGACACAACGTTTCGACCAAGTACCCTCTGGTTATCATCATGTGTCCATTGAATGGATTGATAGAGGAATGTCTGTTGATTGTTGTGACATGAAATGCTAAAGCTAAATTTGGTAAATACGAGTTATTTGGACGCCCTTCGTAGAGGAATAGTTGTCAAAACACTCTAGCAAGCCACTGACAGTTCTTCTAGATTATTTTGGATTTCTTCCAGAATAAGTTAAATTTAATAAATAAATAATTCTCTCACATAAACGCATAATGAAAAAATATATTGGCCCATCTGTTACAGATCGTCTATTATTAAAATGTGGGATGCAAAAGTTATGGATACCAAAACAAAGCATAAAGAAACTAAAATGACATCGGATATACTATATATATATATATATATATATATATATATATATATATATATATATATATATATATATACATTATGAAATGGACTAAGTCCGACAATTATTTTTAAGACATTTTTATGTTTATACATTCTTTTTATAGATACAAATATTTTAAGTAAATGCTCTGTTTATAATAAACAATATTAATAGCATTTACCGACCTGAATGTCCGAGAAATTTTCATAGAAAATATTCGTCCTCCGACAGGAATCGAACCTGTATCCTATACGGAACCCTCATTTAGCCTAAGTTAAGTTCAATATACCAATCGCCTGAAAGACAGAGCGTACAACGGCCGAAACGTTGTAATAAATACGGCAACAAAGACGAGGACAATAGTCCGAATAATGTAAATAGTGTACATAATACCTCATCTCAGAAATATAGACAGATACTGAATGGCCGAAATGTTGTAATAAATATGGCGACAAAGATGAGGACAATAGTCCGAATAATGTAAATAGTGTACATAATACCTCATCTCAGAAATAAAGACAGATACTGAATAGCCGAAACGTTTTAATAAATATGGCAACAAAGACGAGGACAATGGTTCGAATAATGTAAATAGTGTACATAATACCTCATCTCAGAAATATAGACAGATACTGAATGGCCGAAACTTTGTAATAAATATGGCGACAAAGATGAGGACAATAGTCCGAATAATGTAAATAGTGTACATAATACCTCATCTCAGAAATACAGACAGATACTGAAAGGCCGAAACGTTGTAATAAATATGGCGACAAAAAACAATGAGAACAATAGTCCGAATAATGTAAATAAAAAATGTTTTGATATTTATGAATTTCATATATCCAATTAATTTTTCAGTTCTTTTTTAATCATTAATAAAGGTAATTAGAATATATTAGATGAATTTTAAATATTTTAGAATATTTATTTAAAATAAAAAAGGAATTCGTGAAAAGAAAGTATTTTCTTTTTTTTAAATTGTCACAATATTTTAGAAAGCTTCCTCACTTAGAGGATAAAAACAAGCAAATTTGAACGCATCCTATCTTGATTGATATCAACTGGCGTATCTACTGACAGCCGGTGTTGAAAAGAAACTGATCTTCAAAATATCCATCAAAATAATTTTCGTAACAAAGCCATTCTTGCTGAAAATAATGTCTTCTTCGTAGATCCCGAGGCCGATTCAATCGTAAGGAATATCGAATTGTACAAACAGTAGACGTGTAATTCTCCTGAAAGGGAGATGAGTGTAGCGGACAGGTTGGAGAAGTTAGAGGAGTGGCTTTAATAGTGCTGCCAGCATCGGGTACACCCCCCTCCATCTTAGTGTACCCGACCTTTGCGTATCATAGTGCGATGCTGAAAGAAGGGGATGCAGGGTGTGGCGGTCAAATAGTCAGGTGGTTGCTAGCCGCAAAGTGTATCTTGTAAACATGTCGATGCCACTCTCTCTCTCTCTCTCTCTCTCTCCTCTGCCTTTGGTTTGCTGTGGAATGCGAAGATTATTATTATTATTATTATTATTGAGAAAAGAAAAGATAGCAAAGAAAGGTAGAAACCTGTAAATAAGCTGATAAAAATAACAAAAACTAAACCCCAAAAGAAAAGAACAAGATTGGAATGGCGAAGAAATCTCTTTCCTCCGTTAGGAATTTGCAGCCTTTGGTCTTTCACGGATTTTATCATTTCTAGACTGAACAAAGAAAAGCAAAGGGATTTTCTTTGACGTTAAATGAGTGCTGTTCTTTTCTTCTCAGTAAATCTTGATAACAAGCATCACTGACCTAGCATAAGAAAAGACTCTACGGATTCAATACCTTCAATTGTCAATTAATTTCAAACTATCTTCAAGTTTTCTGTTGCAACGAATATAACTGTACATTTTCTATAACCGACATGTCTCTCCACAACTTCCTGTCATTTTAAGCTCTTAGTAATGTTTGTTTTGTTACTATACTTAACACTCTCCTATCTGCCATTGATTTAAACAACTTGTTAGGCAGTTTACTCGCTTTTTCCCTCTTGTTTTTAATATATTCTCTGAGTATCAGATTCTCCAAACTCTCTTTCCTCGGTATGTACCTAAAAAAGTTCCAACTGTCTCTATTTAACTATAAAGGATATTTTGTTTCATTTTCCTTAAAACATTGTCGTCATTCAGTCCATCAAATTCTCAGCACCCTTTTGTAGAACCAAATCTCTGTTGCCACCAACACTTCTCTTCATCTTTGAGGAAATTGTCCAGCGTTCATTGTCATACAGGAGGACTGACATTACGTAGCAGTTGAGAACTTTTTCTTTGTTTCTAAAGAAAATTCTTCGTTTCTTAAAACATTCTTTAACATTTTTCGCTATTTTATGCGCCTTCAGATTTCTGTGTCATATTTTTCATCATCTCAACCCTCACTAGGGAGATCGATGCAATACAATCTTCTTTCCTCAATTTTGATCCCTGTACCATACTAAACATTCTGTTTTTTTTATATTGCCGGAACAAAGGCCAAACACGAGGCTGTGTTTTGTTTCACAAAACATGTATTTACTTCACAACTACAAGTAAAAGCCCGATTTCCCCCAAAAAAGATGCCTGAAAGAATTTATATAATACTCATCCGATATACTTGTTACCGTCGCAAAACAAACACGGTACATGGTGGCGCTGTTTACCTTAGCGCAATACTGTTAAACTGTTTTAACATGAAGAATAACGAAATTTTCAATCTATTCGTTTTCAAGTAATTAATTGAAGTATAAACTGACAAAAATATCTTCCCAAGGGAGATAACCCACATATCTAATAACTTAATTACAGAGTTGTTTCTCTCTTCTGTCTTGTTAACGGGAAAATCATAAGAATAAGCACGAAAGAATCCTTGAAGTTTAGTGATAATTAGCACTTGCAAATAATTATATCAATTCTAGAGATAGGAACTAATTTGACATCGGACTTAAATACAACGGAAGGCGGTATTTAAGCGAATTGGTTTTTAAAAATTAGGAAACCTTGGTTTACCCATTCAGCAAATATAACCTACTTTTTATTAAAAATTATTGAATTTTGCATGTTACATTATTACTTTAATAACCCCACCCCCCACCAACACCATCACAACTAGTTTTTCCTTTTTCAGTATTTTATTTATTTTCTCTTTTCTATAAGAATAATTTGTTATGAATAAACTCGAACAGGTGCGCAGGATCGCCTCATCAGTGATGTTATGACTTGGGGTCATGACAAGTTTCGGGTCTTTCAACATCATACTTGTTCACCCAAGAGACCTTACCGAAACAATACCTATTCCACTAATTACACAACAACGGACATATAAATGCTGATCTTGAAATAGCAAGCGTCCAATGAGAAACGCCCTACGTCACTTCCTCCTCAGCCAAGACAAGACAAAAAGAGAATAAACTGAATGCTCGTCTTTTCTCTCTTAAGGCCAACACGAGGAAAGATCTACACTCTCAACGAAATACGACTTGACATAACAGGTAATTTCTACTTGTCGCCAAGAAAGTTTTTATCTCCTATGAAGCAATACTTCACTGAAAAAATCATTCATACACATTCATTGGTCATAGGAATTATGATCAGAAATGTTTCTTGCTTTTCTTTTTTTCTCGCCCCACCCACCACGTTTTTTTTTTGTTTTTTATTGTTTTTTTTTTTAAATTTAAAAGTTTGGGAATGACTAGCAAAGAAAGTAATTACAGGTCTGATTATAATTAGAGCATTGAAGTGTTGTACAAAGAACATGAAAAACTCTTGCATATATTCGATGGGTGATTTAGAAATCAAGCCATAACAATTAGATTTTCTGCTCGAAATAGTAAGGATACTTCCAAAATTTTGGGTTCCAGCCTGTCAAGAAAAAGAAGAAATAATCTGGATTTCACCGAAGATGAAGTGACAAGTCTTAAAATTCTATATTTTAAAAAATGTTATAACGTTTTAAGTATAGCTAAAATAACTAATGTGACTTCAGGCATTACTGTAAATCAGTTGGCAAATGTTTTCCGTGAACTGCAAAGTCGTATTACCCTTTGTATTGCTAATGATGAAAGACATGTCGAAACTTAAATAAAATTTCACTAAAACCTTAAAAAAATATAATTTACTTCTTTCTAATCCTTTTTGCCAATTATTTCTATCCCAAATACAAATAAAGTTATACATTTTTTAAAGTGCACACGAACTTTCTGGACACCACATATATATATATATATATATATATATATATATGAAGAAATATACTCTTAAGGTGTGCTATATTTATGAGATAAAGTGCTCAATATCAGAGATAGAGCGTGTGTAAATATAAAAGTGAACATTGAACTCAATACTGACCAATTTCCTGCAATTTGGTATCAATATTTCCGATACAATAACCAACAGACATAAAGGAATAACCTTATCAGGGCGCCTCTTATATTCTTTTGGCGCTAGAATTTTGAGGCGACAGGTAGTTTGGGGTAATTTCACATTTTCTTATCATCTCTCAGTTGCGTCTCTGTCTTTGGACAGAGTTCGCTCAGTGGCTTCTCTGTCAAAGGACAGAGGGGCAACTGAGGAAAATTATACTGAAGAGGTGGCCAGCCCTGGGGAACAACTGCCCGAGGCCGCGCCCTCCCATTGCACCAGGGAGAGGGATCGGTGCTCGCACCGAGGCCAGCGCAACAGACGGTTGCGGGGGCTGAGTGGAATTTTTGTCCCTGCCCGAGTGTACGCGCTCGGGACCCCACATTAATCCGACCTTGTGTCACATCTCATTCTCGTGGGGGAATGAGTAAATACCAGACAGCTGTTTCATGCTAGACGCAATCATCAAGCCACTCGTGTTGACTTCAATGTTTACTTATATATATATATATATATATATATATATATATATATATATATATATATATATACAAAAGCATCAATCCCTCCAAAATGTAGACTTTGTAGAGAACGTGACTCACTTGATCACTGGTTGCAAAATTCTAGCGCAAAAAGAATATAAGAGGCGCCCTGTTATGGTTATTCCTTTATGTCTGTTGGTTATTGTATCGGAAATATGGATACCAAATTGCAGGAAATTGGTCAGATCGTGTGCCTTGCAGAATAATTGAACTAGTTGGAAAGGCCACATTATTCTGCGACTATGATTTTCAGACAAAGTGATAGACTATCGCCTCCGGATATTATTGTGCTCGATAAAGTCAGCAAGAACTGTCATATTATTGATGCTGTCATACCAAATGATACAAATATAGAAAACAAAGTGATTGAGAAAATTACAAACTACTCTGAATTGAAAGTTAATATGGCAAGACGATTTCGAATGGAAGAGGCAAATATCAAGATGATTCCAGTGGTGATAGGAACATTGGGATCAATCTCATTAAAACTCTGGTACTCCCTTGACCATCTGGGAATACGTTACCAACTTGGAGTCATCCAAAAAAAAAATCGACTCTTTTGGCCACTGCGCTTATTTTGAGGAAAGTGTTGCTTGTCTGAACTCCTTGAGAATTGACATAGGAATTAATTTACCCGGTGTATTCAAAAACTTACATGGTGTGACAAAATATAATAATAATAATCGTTCGAATAGACAGGAAAATTCAGGAAAATCGAGGTGAATCGACCAGACATAATCTTGAAAAATCATGTTGAAAATACATGTCTGCTGATAGATGTTGCAATTTCAGCCGACAAAAAAAAAATATCTTTGAAAACATTTGAAAAACTGCGTAAATACAAGGCTATCGAGACAGAAATCAGCAGAATGTGACATCTCAAGACAAAAGCGTAAAACCTCTTTTTGTTTGTTTAGCGCATGGGTCATTCAATATCGAAATTTAATTTGGGGGAAAGCATTAGTAATTTCATTTCCTTTTTTTTTTTTTTTTACATTCATACAGAAAGTAAAAAAAAGTCAACACTTCTGCGCCATGTCTGTTTTTGTTGACTCACTTTTCGATTCCCTGGTATGTTCCAGTCAAGGGCCTGTCTGGTTGACACTAGAATCAGGTTTGCAAAGTGTGTGGCTGATCCATCCCCATCCCCGCTACTTGATGTCAATCTCGATTGGGGCTTGTCTGGTCCTGTCCCGCAGTTGGTCGTTCCGGCCACCTGATATCGAGGATGTTCCTCAGACATCGGTTGGTAAATGTCTGAAGTTTGTGGGTGTTGGTCTTGATTACCCGCCAGATTTCTGAGCCTTAAAGTAGGACCGACTTGACGTTGGTGTTGAAGATCCGGGTCTTTTTTGTAAAGTGAGGAGGGCTGTTGATCTCCAGATTGGCCACAGTGTGTTGAAAGCATGTCAGGCTTTGTTGATTCGGCACTTGATCTCTACCTGTCTTTACTATCATTTTTGGTGAGCATTAGTAATTTCATGTATTGCTAGTATTTTTTTTTACCGTGAAAATATATTGCTGGTATATTTACTATAAAATTGTTAAATGCTTGGAGTTAGAGCAAAGTTCGACCATTTCTAAAAGCCTGGGACTGCCTTCTTTCCTACTAAATAATAGCATAAATCGCTTAGGAAATGTCGCCTAAATGCCAAAATCCCGCTTGGGAATATGAGAATCTTTACTATCGAACTCAGCCAGTTCTGTATTTCTTATCGACGCTACTTGTTGGTGGGAAAGTCAGGATTTCGACTGATGCTTTTACAAGACAGGAATGTACTTCCGTCTTGAAAGATTGGGAAATGCAATCTTTGTATAACCGATTTTCCATGATCAACCTAGTGTCACCCAGAACAATTACAAAAGGAGGAATGCCGCCTTTGATTCTGAGATTAATTACTAATTAATCAGCCGAGTTTAAAGGATTGTTGAAATCGTGACCTAGAATCCACATCTGACAGAAAATCATCCCCAGGTTTGATGAATGGCAAGTGGAGGGGTGACTGACCACCAGTGGTTTATCCACAAAACAACTGATATAATCTGTCAACTGCAGTTTATAAAATAGAAAAACACGTGCCACTACGAAATGACTATTTAAGACGGGCCTGGGCAAATTGCATAATAGAAAGAAGAAAAAAAAAAGGAACGACATAAGAGGTGGGTGGGCAAACTGCGGTCCGCCGTAAGATTTTATGTGGCCCGCAAGAGCACAACAAACATTATTTTTTATTTTGAAGTCCATTAAAAGAAAAATAGTATTTTGAAGTGTACATGTTGCATAAAATAGTAAATCTGTTCCAAGCAGGAAAACAAAAAAAGAACAAAGACCAAATACAATTAATATTTATTTTATTTTTATTAAAAAAATAAAAAAATACGCACATCGACGAGCAAACTGAATTCTGATTATGAAAAAATTTCTCAATCGAACAAATCTTATTAATCGTAACAAATGAATTAAATATAAAACTAATGTTTCAAATATTTAAACAGCTTTTCCCCAAATGTGCATAATAAGCAAATAAATGTACAAATAAGATGTGTATGTAGGATTGTTATTTACACTTTCATGTAAAACTTGTTTTGTTATTGTCAACTTTGCACAGGGCCGACAATGATAAAAACCTGCATGGAAAAAGTCTGTCCAACTCTTTGAGTGATTCAGGAGGATTGAAGGGACAATTGTTTATCAAAGTCAAAACGAAGCTGTCTGTTATGTGACATTTTAACCTTCAAGCAAATTTGGAAACACACACACACACACACACACACACACACACACACACACACAAAAAAAAAAAAAATAATGGAAAGTTTTTTTTTTAATATCCATTCGATAATTCGTTAAAGGTAATATAATTTTTTCAGAGATGTTTGATTGTCAAAGTCATGTATTTTTTTTTTGTTTTTGAAAAGGTATGAATATACCTCTACTTCCCCACAGCTATGGGTTAAATAGTAGGAATTGTATCTGAAACTCATTATCATCTCCAAAAAAATGTTAATACAAATTCATTCGCAAAAAAAAAAAAAAATATTATTCTTACAATCCAAAAATATGTTTCGGCTTTAAATAACCTAAAAAGGTTGATAAACCGTAAAACAAGAAATTAATAAATCAGTCTAATCTCAGATTAGAATCTGCAGCAGCACAGGTAGGACACTATATAAAGGAAATTCAAATAGAATTCATGTCTTTTAATGAAACAGAATGAGATTTTATAACGTTCAAATGTCACATAAATGGGTAATTTTTTTTATATCTGGGCCCTTAGTTGAACTCCTCACACATAAAAAAAAGATGTTAGAATTGCAATGGAAGCGCTATAAAATAGAAGCGCCATCTTGAAATCAAACATCGAAAGAGAATGAATGTGCAATTTATTAAGTCAACATTAAATAAAAAGCAGTTTTCTTCTACGAGTCAAGCAGTTTGGCATTAACAAAATCACTGCCAATTCGGATGAGCTCTTTGCTATGGTACCTAGAGTTTATGAATTTAAGCGCAGTCCTAGACTGGCGACGGGGTATCACCAATTTACAGTTGAGTTGGCGAGATGTGACCGCAAGTTCTATGCTAACAGTTTCTTCTCTCGTGCTTTTTTCTTGTGGAACTCTCTTACGGCTCCATGCTTTCCAGCCACATTTGATGTTAAAAATTTAAATGCATTTTCAAATCGTTATCTTCTTTCCTCCTGATGATTCTTCTTTGTTCTCGCTCCTTAGTAATGTTTCTGTTTTCTAAATCTTCAAACTTGCTTAGGGCGAATCCGATTTAAAAAAAAAATTAAAAAATTCTCGTTTCATGACGATCAGATAGACAGTTCGTATTTATCTATCTGAGGTCAACACTAAAAAAATAAACCACTTCTCTTATACATGTTAACCAGTTTGGCATTAACAAAATCAAGCAAAGCCGAATACCCCCCTTTTTTTTTTAACTCTGTATTGTGTCAGCAGTTTTTTTTTTAAACCCGCTTGGAACTTTTGCACACACATTTTTGTAAATCCTTAACCCTTTTACAGACCTGCTTGGCTGCTGAATAGTTGTATTTTTACAAGCTGTCTCAGTGGGGTTCGAGCCCAGGTTAAATGCTAAAATTTCGAATCTAGGCTTTCAAGCCGAGTAGGAATGTCACTCTTAGATTTTTTCTCCTTTTCAAGTTCTCTCCATTTCGTCTGGTGCTCCACCCAGTAAAGTAAATATTAACCTTTTCGCTTCTGCATTACTAAAACACAGGATACACAACAGACAACAAGACTCGGTGCGACTACATCAAGAAGACATCAAGAAAGTCGATAAGTTTGTCTACCTAGGAAGTGTCGTCATTAAAGATGGGAGGTGTGGAGCAGATGAAGACATCAAGTGCCGAATCAACAAAGCCTGACATGCTTTCAACACACTGTGGCCAATCTGGAGATCAACAGCCCTCCTCACTTTACAAAAAAGACCCGGATCTTCAACACCAACGTCAAGTCGGCCCTACTTTAAGGCTCAGAAATCTGGCGGGTAATCAAGACCAACACCCACAAACTTCAGACATTTACCAACCGATGTCTGAGGAACATCCTCGATATCAGGTGGCCGGAACGACCAACTGCGGGACAGGACCAGACAAGCCCCAATCGAGATTGACATCAAGTAGCGGGGATGGGGATGGATCAGCCACACACTTCGCAAACCTGATTCTAGTGTCACCAGACAGGCCCTTGACTGGAACACACAAGGGAAGCGAAAAGTGGGTCGACCAAAACAGACTTGGCGCAGAAGTGTTGACGCAGAGGTGAAGGCAGCCGACATGACATGGACCAAGCTGAAGAGAATCGCCCGGAACCGTGTCTATTGGAGAGGTTTTGTTGCGGCCCTATGTTCCCCAAGGAATCAAGAGGCATAAGAAGATTGCTAAAATAAAATAATTTCAGAATTAAATATTTGATAGAATTTTAAAGAAGTTTATCGAAATCAGTAAAAGCATTTACTCATACATAACCTCTGATAAAGCAATTGCGTTTAATGACTTAATTAAATAAGTAAATGTTTAAATATATTAAATATAAGTAAATGTTTAAATATACTCAAGGCACCGTCTCTAATATTTAAAATTGATCGATATAAACCAATTTTGAAAGGAAAGTATCCAAACTTACCAGCAATAGTCCTAACACCAAAACAAAACATTCTCTCCTACCTTTCTTACTACATCCAATATAATACCTCAGTCCTGTGTCAGCCCTCTGGCCGATAATTTCACAAAATAAAAAAAAAGGGAAAAAAAAAGAGATATTAGTTCCGGTAAGGCGAATTATCCAAGAAAACAGAATCAAAAAGAGAATTTACTCCCTAACAATTTTGAAAATTTTTATGGTGAAGGGAGAACAAAAGACACTCTGTGTTACTGGCCCTAAGAACCTGCTGATTTTTTTTTTTAATGGACTGTGATTGGACGATTCAAAGGTGACCTCCCCCCACTTTTGAAGGGGAAGGGAGAACTGGGACTGGACCTTAGCAGCAGTTGAAAACGAGACCGCTGCGAAACAGGGGTTTTTCTCTCTGCCTGCTGAAAAGGCAGGCAGAGTTTGCCCATAAGTGAAGGATGCTTGGGTAACAAGTTGCTGAGCGCAAGTTTCCCCTTCAGAGAAAGTTTTGAGAAGTCCTCTCGAAGAAGCTCCAGTAAAGAATGTTTGAAAAGAAGTCCATAAGTGGAGTTTGGAGCTAAAGCCATTTGAGAAGAAGACGAAAGAGCGAACACGTACGCTTTCAAAAAGTATTTTACCGCGTGTTTAAGTAAATTTCCACCTTCTAGCGGCCGTAAAAGAAAGGCGTAATATCCAGGCGGACGGGAGGAAAATAAGTGAAGAAAGAAGGGACTTTGGTCACCAGGAAGAGAACTTTGTCTACACAAGAAGAAAAGAAAAAAGACAAAAACTTTTGAACCTTGAAAAGACTGAAAGTGTACTGAAGAGCTAAGAGCTTTTTTATTGTTATCATTGACACAGCAGGGGGGCGCTATTCTTTTTTTGGGGGGGGCATTGTAATTTTTAAGTTTGTTTTCTGCTATGCTTTTTGTACATTGTGTTACTCGGAGAATAGGTTATCTTATTCTCAGCAAAAAGGGACGAATTTTTGCAAGAACCCTTATTTAACTGGTGAGAAATAAATATTTTTTCTTTGTAATTGAATCTGATCTGCATTTTTTTCTTTCTTTTTCATTATTAATTCGGGCAATAGTGAAAATACTGTTGCAGCAGGTTTTATTTTTTTCAGAAAATAAAATTTCCGAAACAATTTGTCCTGTTATTCTTAACACTTTTGATGAAGCAAAGTAGATTGAAATTTTCCGCAATTGTCAATGATGGCCTGTCTATGTCCCGGTTTATCATGGCATGAAAAAAATAACTCACCATCCGCCACTCTCTGAGCTCATTTTTCTATTCAACGCAGGTCTTATGTTTAAGCAGTTAATCAAGACCTACATACAAGTCTATTTTTAATTCTGACCCTATGTTCTCCCACGCTTTAACTTTTGAAAAAGGGGTGACACATTGTTTTAAATTTTATTAAAAATCATTTCATCACTAGTTATTTACCATCGCCTGAAGAAGTACAATCATAGTATTGAAACATGAAAGCTTTTGTGCAGCGATTTCAACATGTTTTTATTATAAGAGATTATAATAAAAATAATAATTATATATATATATATATATATATATATATATATATATATAGTATTGCCTTTCTTCCTAAATGATCATACGAAAAATGTCTTTTCTTTACAAACTACATATCTAATGTGTATATATATATATATATATATATATATATTAGAATGGAGATCAATGTGTTTTAGTGGACTCGGCAGTTTTCAATTTGCTTGCTTGAATCGACTTCAAGAAGCGAGAGAACTATCTAAAAGGTCAACCAATCTAACGGCGATCTCATCCCACAATTCTCACTCTTGTTCCATATGCGGCCTTCTTTGTAAATCAGTAGCGGGTCTTAAGTGCCACTTAAGATTATCGCACAAAATTTCATAGCTGAATCAATTAAGTTGTCAGATCCTCATACGTCGAAACCGACGGGAGAGTCCATTATATATATATATATATATGTATTCATTCAGTCCTGTGGTCAGCCGTCTGGCCGATACTTTCAAGCTTCAAAACAAAGAGATATTAATTCCGTTAACGGGAATTATCGAAGAAAACAGAATCAAAAAGAGAATTTACTCCCTAACAATTTGTCCTGTTATTCTTAACACTTTTGATGAAGCAAAGTAGACTGAAAACGGAGAATTGATGGTGAGATCGTGTGCAACCCTCTACACCATAATTTATACACCACCTTCAATCCTTGCTTAAAGTGGATTGACGTCATACACGGAAATGAATAAAAAGACGCCATTACGCTTGTTCAACTACATATTTAATAGTTTAAAATAGCTGCATTAAACCTTGACTTTACATCATCAACGCACACATGGTTTTTATTCTGTTGCAAGCATGTTAGATATACTTCACACGTAATTGAACTCTTGCAATCTGTAACAATCAGAAAGATATTCACGTTTTATAATAGTAAGAGTGCTCCGTTAGTATGAGACTATTTTCCATCATAACCAATAAAACCTTGAATATTTCTGCTCTTCTCCCCATCAAAAGTTTATTCAACTGAACTCTTGTTGTTGCGGTTATTTCCTGCGCACCCTATATTCGACTATTCTTCCGGATTTATGGGTATCCGGAAATGACTCAGTTGAAGGCATTTTGACCACTAACATTTTTTCTTACTACAACGGCGTTAGAGCCTAACATATCCAGTGGATGTATTTTTCAATGTAGAAACATATGTTGCATTGTCTTCCTCGTCTTGTTTATTTATTTTCTTTTCCCCTTTCTTTCTTTTGCTGTTTACTTTTATTCAAATATAATAATTGTTTTGTCTCTTCAACTTCATTTCTACATTTTCTTTCGTACCAAACGCTGGTGAGATTAGCCGTTTCCATACAAGAAACATTCGACATTTATTGGACCGAAGAGTTAACGTTGGCATCGGTTGCAGTTTAGAAAATCATTTCTCTTAAGAGTTTGCTTCGGGGAAAAATAGGCTTCTTAAGTCCAGTTCTCGATCTTTCGAGTATTGATTGGGGCGGGGGGGTATCATCAGTTATCTCCTGTTAATTCACCTCTCTAAGCACAGTGGATAAAAGCGTTAGTTAGATCCAGTGAAAGGACCCAAAGAGTGTGAGTTCAATACCTGGTTAAGGCAGTGGAGAACTTGGAGAGGGGAATTAACAGCAGATAACTGACATCCATTAGGCATGGCACGTGGAACTACAACAGTCTACCCCAGCGAGCGAAATAAAGGGTTCAGTTCGACATTCCAACCACCTGAAGAAGGAGCGTACAACGGCCGAAACGTTGTGATAAATATAACAACAAAACATGAGAACAATAGTCCGAATATTGTAAATAGTGAACTTCACTATAGCATTATTTTCACTTCTGATTACATGCGCTATTCATTTTAATTGTTGCCGCTGTTGAAAGTCTTCAAAAGTTTTTGTTTGTTATTTACATAATAACAATAGTCTGTAAGTTCTGATGAAGGGCTGTCTTCTAGAAGATTCATTTACTTGAAGCGAGTTTTAATCTTTGTTCTGAGAAAGCGGTTGTATATAGCTGACGGTTTAGACGAGGTAACCCCAATAATTTTTTGGAGGGACCTAGTTTAGTCATTTCTAAACGAGTTGCACGCCATCCATTCTATATCTGATGAGGCTATTTAAGATTAGGACTATGGTTAATTCATAACAGGAGTTTAAGGTTTTGTAACAGGTTAGCAGTGTTGGGTGATACTATCACCTCTAGCGTAGCACATTCTATGTTCCATTTCCTTTGATCCGATACTAAATTTGTTATAACTAATCTATACATGGAGGCACGGTGGAGTAATGTCGGATTGAGGAATCAGAGAGCCGAGTTCGAATTCCATTCGGATCTATTACATTCATTTACGTGCTAATACCCTTTCGAAAAGATATGAATCCACCTCTTCTACTCTCCAATTTATGAGTTAAATAGTAAAACCTGTTATCTAGAGTGAGTGAAGCACTGTGGAGTAATGGATAGCGGCTCAGATTGAGGAATCAGAGAGCCGAGTTTGAATTCCAGTCAAATCCATTACATTCATTTACGTGCTAATACCCTTGGGAAAGCTATGAATCCCTTTTCCTCCTCCCAGCTATAAATAAATAGCAGGACAGACTGCTTGAGTGTCAACCGGTCTAGGAGAAGGAAAAACTCTGAATTCAAAACCGGCCTGGAGAGGGTCGGGCCTCCGTCAAACTATCGTTGCCTATGAAACACCACTTCTACTGCGGCTGTAGTACACATGGTGCTCCTACGACCCTGTGGGTCAGGAGATTAAACAAAATCCATATACAGATGTATTTAAAAGGTTTAGAGTTTAATTCCACATTCTGAAGTTTTATGATAGGTGGAGGGAAAAATAGGAACGTTAAAGCTGTTAATTATTCGATGGACTCCAGAGTCATGAATGAAGAAAAATGTATTTGTCTAGATTTCGGCACAAACGGACGACATTGCAATTTTCAAATCAACGTCAAAATCATCTGAGCCAAGTCTGGTTGCCAAAGTAATACACTTGAACC
Source organism: Acanthosepion pharaonis (assembly GCA_903632075.3). Lineage (NCBI taxonomy): Eukaryota > Metazoa > Mollusca > Cephalopoda > Sepiida > Sepiidae > Acanthosepion > Acanthosepion pharaonis. Next base: position 457,112 of record CAHIKZ030000572.1, on the reverse strand, counting down.
TACAATGAAAGCCATAAGGTCAAGTGTAAGCAACCAGAGATTTCTTGACCTAAGGTTTCTGTTTCTTTTGACCACAGACTACCTGGCACATGACTACACTCAGATTTCCCAAGTAGATTTTACCGGCCACTTGGTCAGAGGAGTCAAGTGGTCATTATAGGTCTTTTCTTTTTTGATTTGTTAATAGGCAGTCGGATGTTGAAAAGATCGGATTCTCGGTAGTTGTCCATTAGAAACGCTAATTCATAAAAAGCAAGTAAACGGAGAGAGAATTAAGAGACTATAAAGAGAGGGCGAATGATATAATTATGCAATGCTCTGATAGCTTAAGGCATGAAACCGACAGTCGCTATGCAGTAGTGATTTCTTTGTCCATACTGTTTAGGTCTACAAATGTTCAATTATTTACTCCCCCACAACAATATCGTAAATTAAATAATTGTAATAGGAAACACAGAATTTGAAATAGTGAGTCATATAACTTCAAATATTATTATTTTAGTGGATACTCGTATTTCAAATAAATGCACCATTTTCATTTTAAACAGTGTGCAAGTCTATCAGCCTTAGTCGAAGAAACTACCGTTGGATCCGGTGTGATTTACCACTTAGCTACAGGGAGCATCACTGCTCGGAAAGGTTCTATTTTCCCTTTAAAGGAAAGCACACTTCTTCATTCAAATATTTTTTTCTTGAAAAGACCCTATCTCATCAGTTGCTTATCCTAAATGTAAACAAAGCAATTTCTAAATAATATTATTTAGTGGGTACTCGTATTTGAAATAAACGCCCCATTTTATGTTTAAAATTTTCTAAAAAGAGAGAGAGAGAGAGAGAGAAGAGGATAGCACGATGAAAAAAAAATTTGATAAAAACAAAGTTTTATCGTTAAAATGCTTGTGTTATTATTACGAGAAAAGGCCAAATTATTTTTTTAAATTAAACTTTATAATCCTTTGGTTAAAAATCTTGTTTTTTTCTGTGCCAGCAGGTGGCCTAAAGAGTATTAGTGTAGGTAATTTTAGCGTCTTTTTTGGTGTTAAAACCATTATTATGGAAATTTTTCAAAAATTAAATAATTGTCGGATTTTAATGAAAATTTCAGCATTTCACAAAAGAATTAAATTATTTTAGAAATTTTTTTTAAATAAATCTAGGCAATTTTTTTTACCCCACTTAATTTTTTGAAATTTCATAAAATCAAAATGTCATTGATTACATTTTAGTAGGAAATTTGTCAATTTTAATTTTTTTCTTAAATCCAATTGTTGTTTAATCACTACATTATTACAGTGAATATGATTTTATAATCAACATATCAAGGAGCAATGAATAAAGAGAAATGACAGTAAAGCTTCAACAGCAGCAGCAAGGACAGATAAGTGGTGGTGAATGCGGTAAAGCATGACAACGTCAGTAACAGGAAAGAAAGAGGAACATTATGTTTAAAGTTTCAATTTCTAGCTTTGGGACTGTCCCACATGACAATAACCTAGTGGATTGTAGCAATGATTTGTGAATTTACTGACATAGTAATTTTCATTTCAATCCCTGGTCCAGGTAATGTAGACTCAGTGGAAACAGAGCAAGCAATAACAAAACGAGATATCACAAGACATGAGCAGAACAATAACATTAAATGGGTTCATTTTAAAAGCTTGAAGGTTATCTGGACCAATAAATACAGGAAGGCTGCTGGAGTGCACAATGGTCAAAACATTGTAATAATAATAAAGATGAGGACATTAGTCCGAATGTTTATATGTGAAAGAGAGACACATCCACATACAAGTTTGTTTTGCTGTATCACAACTCATCAGTGTGGCTAGATATCCGATTGCATCAAGCCAGGATCAAAATCTGGAATCAGTCAGAGATCCTACCCCTAAGCTAGCGAATGGCAGAGAAAAGGAAAATTTTAACATATTATATACGGATATATACAAATGCCAGCAGCCAGAGGGCTCAATTCATTAATGAAGAGCAACGGCGATTATATATTTTATATATATATATATATATATATATATATATATAAAATGGCTGGCAACTTGTTTCTGAGTACATCCATCTGCTAAGGTAACTAGCCAATCCCTGTTGCAGACACCCGCTCAGGCACATTTGTGTTCAACAATATTTCAATTATGCTGATAAGGCTTTAGTTATAGTTTCTGGGAGAGAGTGCATAATCTGGCATGATCAACAGTTTAAACAAGGACAGTATACTTAACCCTCAGCCACAATGACTGGTGAGTCCATGCTAGCATAGCCATCATTTCTGAATAGTTCCATCTACCCAAATTCACTCACAAAAGCTTGGATGAAGACGTGGTATGGTTTTAAATACTTTTCAACAGTGCCGCATGCTGGGATTGTGCCCCCTAGACCAATAACATCAAGAACAGGACATGTTAACAATTGTGAAATTCAATGGACAATATTTCAGTCAGCCCTTAGTAAATTACTTAACTCTTATTTTTTGTACAACTTTATTTTCTATAAAATCTTTGATAACCTTAAACATACAAACTGTATTTGTTAATTTATGACATAAGGTAGGGGATGTTGTAATTAGCTCAGAAATAAAAACCTACAAGGTCATCTTAAGAAATTCATGCTTTTTAAAAATTTTAATTTTGTTGAACAATGCTAAAAAAAATAAAAAAATTTCAAAATAAATGACACAAAAATGAAACAAGAAAATAGAATTAAAAGATTTTAATTTCTTATAACATTGACAATTTTTAACTGAAAATATTTTCTGTAATTTATTCAGACTAATATTCTTATATTTTTTTTTTGACTAATATATTCCTGACCATCTTTCGGTTGTGTTATTAACTAATGCGTTTTGGTAGTGCAATAGCTATTGGTACAGAGAGTAGAATTGATGAGATGAGCTCAATTCCTGACTTTGTTGTCTTACTTTTGTACTAATGTCACTGTGAAAGGCAAGAATAGGTCTATTCAAACCTTACATAATTATGAGTTAAATAGCAATGTAGATCTTTAGCCTTGGGTGGCAACTAGTCTAGAAGGAGTATGTTTAATTCAAAAGTGAATGCAACAGGAAACCACTCCACTCTTTCCCAACAAGTCCTGTTCATTCATAAAGAAAAGGAATTTGTGGAAAGTCATGATTGGCTACATGCTGAAGATCCAAAGAATTAAAAATATACATTTTCATAAAATTAATAAGTATGTACAAAACATTTGTACATGTTTTCACGTTTTAATGAACATTATATTTTTCTGATCTCTGAAAAACGTAACATGAAGTGAAGTTTGTCTCAGATTAAAATATTTATGCATTTGTCACATGTGCCACTGTGTTCAAGCTGAGATAAAAGCCAAAATGTCAAATGCTGATTTTCCAGGTAGGTTTGTAAATGTAACACAAAATTCTACTCTTTTTGACTTTGAGCCATGTTAGAAAATATTGGCTCAGAGGAAATTCACCTTTTCCCAACAGAATTGAGAAAATGCATGGCGGCTAAAAACCTGAACCTGAGAATTTATTGTAACTTGACATGATTGAAAATAATGTCCTATAATGTGTTGGTAACAGATTACAAGATCCTTTTTCATAAAGTATTAAGTAATTTTTATAAAAATATTAGTAAAAATCTTGAAATTAAAATTTTGCAATTTTTCTACTTTTAGAAAATCAAATCAACTTTTTGTGGTGCCTTTATAAATCTTTAATGTCAAGACGGAAAATATTTCGCAAGAGAAATAAAAAAAAAGAATAATGGAGAAAATCATAAGTGATAAAAATGATAAAGATAAGGATATTAGTCTGAATAAGTTGGGAAATCATCTGGGAATTTTGCATAATATGAAACAATCATGTTTGGATGAATAAAATATTCAATTTTCTTCATAACTTCTCTCCTGAATGGGAAGGCTTCAGTTTTCGTAAGGGGGTAAACCAAAAAGTTCTGGTTTAAAATCTTCCATAGAATCAAGAATGAGAGTGGCTTCATCCTTCAACAGAGACCGATCAGCTTGTGGGTCAGGTATCCACACGACCTGCATACCTGCTGCGTAACCAGATTGCACACCATTTGGGGCATCTTCAAACACAAGCACCTGTCAAATAAAAACAGTGGAACTGATTTTCAGGAAAAACAAAATCTGAAAATTTAAGGGAATAATATTTTGATTTCAACAAAGAAAGACGATCAGGCAATGTCTGCAATAAGTGTGCTTTATGCTGACTCATGGTGCATGTTGTCTTGCATAGATCTTTAAATATTTTTTTTAAATTTTGCAGTGTAAAAAAAAAAAAAAAAAAACAAAACTTTCATAGAGAAAAAGGGACAGAGTTTGGTTTCGATTTTACAGCATCTCAACATCAATGGGTCATTTAATGGTGGAAACTTTTTTTTTTATCCTGGTAATATTTTTGTTTTGTCAAAACTATTTCTGTTAATATTTTTTTTACTCAAAAATGTATAGCTGGTAATATTATTTTTTTCAAAACCGTATAGCTGGTAATAGTGTTTTTTTTTTTTTGTTTTTTTTAAAATGTATTGCTGGTAATTGTTTTATTTTTTTTTTTTTTTAAATGTATTGCTGGTAATTGTTTTTTTTTTTTTTTTTTAAATGT
>CAHIKZ030000572.1:447500-450000 GCA_903632075.3 Acanthosepion pharaonis | reverse complement strand
TAGGACAAAATCACTTCACAAAGTTGGTACTCAAGTTTCATGCTCTCGTGATCTTTAGACATCTAGAACACACACACACACATATATATATATATACATCTAAGGTTTAAAATGAATTTTAAAAATTAAAAACTTTTCATTTTAACTTAAAAGCTAAAGGTTTAAATTTATTATTTCCAGTAAGCAAAATACTTTGTAGTGTATTTGAAACAGAAATTATATTGATTGGAATTGATACCTTTTTTTTTTTTTTAGCCATCTTTCATTGCAAATGTAATTTTCTTTAGCAAAAATCTTCCAAAAATAAAATATATACTACTCTGAAACTTTAAGGAATATTAGCTGATTTAAAGTATAATTAATCTGATTTGAAAGAAGATATTTAATATATTTATTTTAAGTTGAAAATAACAGAGAAATGGATTTTTAAAACAAAACGGTAACAGTGATTACATATTTGTTACATGATTGACAAGTGATAACAAGCACTGATAAGGTGTTGCCAGTTTATTGTTGTTCTATAGAGACTTTATTTGTTACAATATAATTTTAAAAAATGACAGGTGAACATCTTTTTTTATATAAGTTTTAAGTACTCAGTAAATGTTAGAATATATTCTCTGTATTCTAATTTTAGGAATATTGATTTTAAATTTACTATAATCATCAACCTTATTTTCAGATAATGTTGTGTATGGTCACCCATGCTTTCAAAATGAGCACATGTAAAAAAAAATTTAAAAAAATAAAAACATTAAAAAAATTATTTTAAAAATCTTAGTATATTAAGCTTTTTTAATTTTTGATTAGTAAATATAATTTTCACTTAACTAAACCAAATGTGATCAAAATCTTGAAGAATTTCTAAAAGATTTTTGAAAATTTATAAATTATTATAATAAAAAAAAAAATTCTTGTAAAAATTCATTATTCATGAAAAAAAAATGTTTTTTTTCTTAAGACTATGTCCTTAATATGTCTTATTTATAAAAGCGATTAAAAGCTTATCTAATTAAATAATGTCATAGTTTTATTGCATTTTTTTTATTTGAGTATTCAGAGCAGATTTTAAGGAAAATAGGAACCGTTTGAAGAAAAAATAAAAATGGATGATTTACATTCTCCAAGGAGCCCTGCTTTTAACTAATAAAACAAAGTTTACAATCAGAATTTAAAGAAATATTTTTACCAAGATTTTATAAAAAAAGGTAATTTAATTCATTTATGAATATGTCTGAGAAGTTTCATTAAAATTTGACCTTTATTTGATTCCGGCAAGAATTTCCAGAATAATGTGTTATTTTACTAGAAAAAAGGCACTAAAATTTTCATAATCAGCTTTGTTACATTGCTGACATAAAAAAAAGACTTTACCAGAATTTCGAACATGTTAGAAGGAATTAAAACATTTAAAGAAATAAAAAATACTTTGGGCTTTACTCTTAATAATAATAATAACAAAACTTTGTTTTTATTAAGTTTTGATCTTTTTTTTTCAAAAGTATGTAAATATATATATATATATATATATATATATATATATATATATATATATATATATATATATATATATATACACACACACACACACACACACACACACAATATGTTGTATTCAATATAGTTTCAATAATCCATAAGATGAATTGGTAAATACTTTTTTTCATTTACACACACATGCAAAGTATTTGTTACATTAAACATAATTAATTAATCTTCTAATTAATAGGATAGCATCAAATGTACTTGATGTACAAATTGTATGTGTTTGTCTGCACACACCCATACCCATATATATATAAAAAAATATACAACTGGAAAAATATGTGAAAATTATTAACATATTTTTAGCAGAAGTGTCAAAAAGTGCTCAATAGATAAGTAGAGCTTTAATATACAATAAATCATGAAAGTAACTTTTCTGGCAGTCAAGAGTTTCACATTGATACGCTAATCAGGGTTAGATGTTTGATAAATCTATCAAACATCTGGCCTTGATGAGTGCTCCAAAGTGAAATTCTTGAGTCAACCAACCAGAAATCATTGAACCTTTCATGATTTACTGAATAAAGATAAAACAAACTTTACAAAATATGCAATTAATTGTGCAAATAGAAGTAGAACAAATAAAATATAAAAAGTAAAATCCTGGCTCAGTGATTCCTCATTGAAATAGGGTGAAACTCAAGCAGTATAGTTCTCTCTTTTTTTTTTTTACACACACACACACATATATATATATATGTGTGTGTGTGTGCAAATATATAGAAAAATAGGAAAGGACACATTAGGGAAATAAATCAAAGTTCTTTAGTATATTTGTTTTTATTTTGAAAAAAACAAAACAATGCTCAATACAAAAGTAGAGCGTATATATATATATATATATATATGGGGGGGTATTATTATTAGTTTTATTATAAAAAGATTATAATAAAAACATGTTGAAATCGCTACACAAAAGCATTCACGTTTCACTAATGTGATTATACTTCTTCAG
>CAHIKZ030000572.1:420000-440000 GCA_903632075.3 Acanthosepion pharaonis | reverse complement strand
GATGTGCTATATTTATGGGATAAAGTGCTTAATATCAGAGATAGAGAGTGTGTGAAAAGTGAACATAAAAGTCAACACTTAGAGATGACAGGCTGTTTCAAGCTAGATGCAATTGCGTCAGGCTATATATATATATATATATATATATCCATAGTACAATTAATAAAAACAAGAATCATCTCGTTCAGTGAGTGGTCAGTAAGTTAATGCTCTCTTAATTTGTTAGCGAAGTGAATTTGCCATTAATTACATTAACTTTATTGATTTATCCTTTGAATGAGTATTTTATAATATTAATTAAGCTGCATTATTTCTTTATATATATATATATATATATATATATATATATATATATATATATATATACACACACAAAAATGCTGCACAGTTCTCAGTCTGGACTGATCCAGTTCCCAAAATCTAAACAAATAATCAAACCTTTTTTTATTTTGCTTTTTGTTAAAAATCATGTCTTCATCTGGATAAGGACTTTTAGCACCTCCACCACCCCTAAACTATTATATCTTATAATGTATATAAATATAGATATATATAGTATTTATTGATGTTTTCAAAACATATAAGTTATAGCCATATCAATATTGGTGTCTGTCAAAAGATGATGGTTAGCAGGCTTCATCTAAGGACATTCCAAATGTGACACGCTCCACTTCTACAGCCTTGTGTCAGACTAAGCTGAAGAAGTCAACTACATTAATGTGCGTGTATGCGTCTTTACCCCATCATCTAATTTCAGATCATCTATGTCTCTATTAAATGACTCCAGCTTAGCCTGGCCCATTGACATTATTCTATAACAGGGTGGATAACATAAGCCTGGACAGAGGAGAAAAGGGTGTGGCCAGACAGTTTAAAGTTTCCAGAAAAAAAAAAAAAAATGTTTAAATCTGGTGGAGTCAGTCTCCTATTATTTCTATAATGACATTGTTTTCCATCAAGTAAACAAAATTATATATAAACAAATTGTTAAATTCAACTAAGAGTTTATTCAGAAATCGTCTTGAAGTACATATTTGGAAAAATCTAAAAAAAAAAAATTAAAGACATTGTCAGTTTAACAAAACATGTATAGATAAATTCTTCTTGCCTAAATACACCTTATGTAGGTAGGTATTATATATATATATATATATATATGTATATAAAATGTGTATGTATAATATATATATATATATATATATATATGCAATTTTTATATATATTATTTATATATTATGTATATACATAGTACTTATTGGAAGCATCAATATCAGTGATAGAGCTAACATATTTAGTTGGATTGATGTGAGTTTAAGCCCTAGGTTATATATATATATATATATATAATATAAATATAGTCTTAAAATTGTGCTATATTTATGGAATAAAGTGTTCAATATCAGAGATAGAGTGTGTAAATATAAATATAAAAGTGAACATAAATGTCAACACTTGGCCTGACAGTCTGTTTCATAGTATAAACAATCGTCAGCCTGTGATTGCATATAACTTCTATGTTCACTTTATATATATATATATATATATATATATATATATATATATATTTATTTATTTGTATTTTGAATGGATTTTTTCATCCATCATTATTTGTTATTCCTATAAATATTAGTTTTTAGTGAGCTGCTATTAGTTTCGCCACGAGAGCAATCGGGATAGAGCAAGGTTTGAATTACTTATTTAAGCAATGCACATCTGTTGTTGGGACATCTATGAATCTATATCTGCTATTGTCAGAAACTGGTACCAGCATGTTTCAGCCATACAAGTAGTTTTCATGATGGAGAAAAGGATACACATTTGATTCCTGTAGGGAGGAACAATTTTTCTCTCCCTGAACCTCTCAATCTAGACTGGTTGTTATTAATTTCAAGAAAATAAAAAAACAAGGATAGCAACTCAAATATGTGTACCCACTAAAAATAACATTTAGAGTAATAAGAATGGAGGTACGGCAGAGTAATGGAGAGTGGCTCGGATTGAGGAATTGAAGAGCTGAGTTTGAATTCCAGTTGAGTTCATTGAATTCACTTATGAGCTAATATCCTTGAGAAAGGTATGAATCCATTTCTTCTTCACTCCATCTATGGGTAAATAGCAGGACAGACTTGGTCCTATAGCCTTGGTTGGCAACCAGTCTAGAAGGAAAATTGAATTTAAACCACTTGATATCTTGTAGGTCTTACCTCTTTAGACAAAAACAAATCCCCCTCACATGCCGTATCTAAGAAAAGAATTGCCACCCTATTTAGAGCTGCTGCAGAAAATAATGGACTCCTTGGGCTAGAGTACACTGGTTTGAATAAACACATGACTGGGACATGGCACAGTGCCATGGACCTCACTGATTTCAGAACATTCACCCATGAGTGTATCACTCATGGCACTTTAGACAACAATGATATTAATAAGAAAATTATTCTCTCTCTCTCTATATATATATATATATATATATATATATATATATATATATATATATATATATGTGCACTGTATTCTGTGTTGGAACTAGAAATCTCTAGTTCTGACACTGAATACAGTTCACTGTCTGGGTTGAATAAGACTTATGTACTTGGCATCAGCTGAGATAGACTATACCCATGAGGTAATTTTGGATTTCTCTGTTGTTATATATATATATTACAAGAGGATATGTTTTACTTTAGCTGGTAAACTTTCTATGATTTCCACTAAGTCTTGCAAATATAGGACACTAAAATGAAAGCCTTTATGATAACTGAAGAAGGCGACATAATGATAGAAAGCTCCTCTGCCAAGTGTTCCAAGAAATAGGAACGTTTCCAAAATGGCAACAATGATCTGGTGCTGGAATGAACCAGAGATTGCAATTACCCTGAATGCATTATAAAATTTCAGATTGTGGATTACTAAAATACCTTGGCATATGGATCAGTTATAACAAATTTAGTATAGGAGAGAAGGAAATTGAAAATAGAATAGGCTGTGCAAGAGGTAGTGTCACACAACACCACAAATTGCTGCAAAACCAACACATTAACCTAAAAACTTGAGTTAAGTTCTGAAATAATCTGATGAGATTTTCAGATTGGATGTTGTATATGGCACCAAACCTGTTCAGAAATATCTAAACAGTCAGCTGTATATAACTGTTTTCTAAGATCAATGGTTAAAAATATTTTTGAGTGAGTGTAGCTTGTGAATCTTGGCAAAGATTATCTTTCTTTGAACGTTGTGAACTGGTACTACAGAATCACAAACAAAGACCTCTACCAAATAACAGAAACCACATCATTTGAGGACTTTCAACAGCAGCAGCAAGTAAAATGGATGTTGACATTTCACACTAATTCAAATAAAAGCTTATGAAGGAAATCCCCATAAATAGTGTAAAGAGTGATAACAGCTACTGGACTTGATATAATTTTTCAGGAAAATAGGTTGAAGAGAAAGATTTTATAAATTTCAACTGACAGCAGTACTGGCTACTTGGTTAATGAATGCCAAATGTTTCCTTATAAGAAAAATGGCAAATATTGCCATTATTGAAATGCTCAGGTTCTTCATAAATTCCACAATTTTTAAGCAAGCAATATGAATGAGAAAATGAAGCTACCTTGGTCAAGGAATGTGAAATGTTTCCTCAAAGAAACTTTTAATATTATCTCACAGGCCATTTATTTATTATAATCAGTTTGATTCAACATTTTATGCAAAGATATATAAAAAAAATGTTTATTTTTAACAAAAAATATTTACTTAATGAATTGAAATATTTAAGCATCCTCTCAGTTTTTATTATTAAGTGTCCTGTGCATATTTAATTCTCCAAGTCTTCCATCTTCATTATTTCTCCTGCCCCTCCAAATTCAGCTGTCTTTAATTGTTGTCAACAGTTTCTTTATAACTACATTATTTACATTATTCGGACTGTTACCCTTATCTCTATTGTCATATTCACAACATTTCACACATGGCATGATGGATAAAAGCATTAGTTGATTGATCTGACCCAAAGAGTTGTGAGTTCAATACCAGACCACATCAGGGAAGAAAAACTTGGAGAGTTATCAAGAGGAATTAACTAAAAACTGAGGTATCCATGGCACATGGAATTAGAACAATTTGCCCCATTGACTAAATTAAAGGTTAGGACTGAAATTCCAAGAAATATCACCTGAAGAAGGCCAGAGAGTACAATGAGTGAAACATTGTGAATATGGCAATAAAGATGAGGACAACAGTCTGAATAATGTAAATAGTTACAATGCCTCATCTTAGTAATATAGACAGAAGTTTCTTTGTAGTGCTTATTCTTTCTAGAATTTGTTTGTCTGTCACAGATTCTATTCATGGCATTCCTACCAGAATTTGTAATGGTGAAATTAGCAGATTCCATACAGAAAACAGTCAGAATTCATTGACAAAAAAAATTCTCAGGAAATTGGATTTCTCAAGCTCGTTAAATGTCATCACTCTTACTAATACTGATAGCAGTTTCCTTCCAGTCTTTTTTTTTAGTATGGAAATTTAACACAATTTATCAGTAAACCCACATCTTAAAGTCAATACAAATCTTTTCTTCATATGTAATGAAACTATCCAGCATTCAACTCCAATTCAAGATAATGAATATTACACATCAGTTTGACACTTTTTTTTATTACTATATTATTTTTAAATCTTTTATCTGATTTGGAACAACGTCTTTCCCAACTCCTCTGCAACATGGAATTTCTGAAACTGGTTGTAATATTAGACAGGATAGTAATTAGACTGTATGTATTAAGATGTAGAAGTCAATGAAGCTGCATAAAACTTTCTTGATTACCTCCCCTGGTTAATTCATTAATTTTTATAATTGCGGTTTTTGTTTTCAGGAAATAAGTTTTGTTTTCAACATTTAGTTTATTTGTTACAATAACCAAATGCATGGATTTAATGATTGCATTTATTTATGTATTACAGGGGAAAGTTTCTATTAGAATGAAAACTAAGCTTAAAGTGGGTATTGTACAGTGAATTACAGTATTACATTATTATTACTATATATATTATTATTATTATTACTATATAATATTAATATTACTATATATATTATTATTATTATATAATATTATTATTACTGTATATATCATTATTATTATTACTACTATATTATTATTAATATATATTATTATTACTGTATATATCATTATTATTATTACTACTATATTATTATTACTGTATATATCATTATTATTATTACTATATATAATATTATTATTATTACTATATTATTATTACTGTATATATCATTATTATTATTACTATATATAATATTATTATTATTACTATATGTATGCACTGCTTCGACTATTCCAATATAAATGATAATGATTCATAATTTTTTTGCTATCCTCCTTGCACTCTTATTTTTTTAAATCTCCAATTCCTTCATTTCTTATAATAAATCATGAACAAGAGACATTAGGAGAGTAGTGTAAGCAGAGAAGTTCCTCCCACCCAGTTCCCATATGCTACTCTCATACTGGTTCTATCCATAGACACAGAGAAGAAAGAAAAACTTAAGTGAAAGAAGATCAAAAGGTTACAATTGAATGTCAAAGAAAAACAAAGAAAAACAAACAAAAAAAACAGTGTAGTTACCTATATTTTTCATGTTTTCAAACAGAAGATAGATTGAGTAATTTGGTTTGCATTCCCATCAATAAAGACATTTTGAAGAGAGTTCTACCAATATTATCTACATAAAAGTAATCAATGAATTTGCTAAAAAGAAAAAAAAGAATTATTTTACAAATAAATAAGTTTTAAATGTGTCATTTTGTTGGGTTTATTATTTTCTTATGTAACCATTAACGGTCATCATGTACTGCAGACGCGACTTTTCAAAGTTACTCTTTGTCATTGTATGGGATACAAGTAAGGTTGCCAACTCTCTCAAGCTATAATAAAGGACAAAGAAAAAATATATAAATAGTATTTTTTTAATTTAGTTCCTGTGGATACACAATATAATTAAAAATGACATTGTTGAATTTGGAAGGTAAAAAAAAAAAAACTGAAACAAAGGAGAGAAAGAGCTGAATAAAGGACTGTCCTTTCTAATAAAGGAAGGTTGGCAACCATAAAGAGAAGTATCATTCTTTGACAATTTTGCTTATTTGTATCGGGCTGTTGGTCGCCGTCACAATTGTTCTACACTTATGCAGTTGTTCTCATAACTGGCCATCCTATACAAATATGCAACCAGCTCTTACTTGGCTATGGGGTGACATGCAATATCAATTTCATTCTTATGCAATGACAGTCTTTGAGTTGTTTGGAAAATATTTATATTTAATCTATACAACAATCTATATATAAAATTCTATGACTTCTGTTAGTCTGTCCATCACAACCTCTAAAATAGCCATACAATGACTTATAAAAAAATTTTGGGGAGATGTGCAAACAAGTAAGGGGGTGAAAACTACAGTTGGTTTTATTAGGGTGTGCAGCTTAGTACAATAAATTTTCATACATTTTTTTTGGGGGGGGGAATGAAGTTTTGTTATTTAACATACAAAATACTCTCACTATTTTAAGAACAATTAATGATTAAAATAAATTACAAAAACATATTTAAATAAAATGCAATATTGTTTTTGTATATCTTTTATGTTTTTATATTTCAGCATTTGTGAAATTAAATGAAATGTAGAGTTTATAAATTTTGACAAAAATGTTAACAATATCTTCAACAATACTTGAGGATTTTAACATATGTGTTGCAAAAAAAAATTCTGCTTGATTCTGAATTCTGACAACTTTAGAGCTAATTAGCTAATGAGGAGAACAAAAAGGATAAGAAAATGTAAAAAAAAGTCATTTAAAAAAAATAAACTTGACTGGATGTTTTTATTTTTAATTAAAGGTTTGGTTTTATATTTTCTATTATTATTTAGTAAATAAATTTGATTAATTGCTGTAAATACAATGTATTTATAAAACCAAACATATACTCTTTTCTATATGGATTTTTGCTGTCCTACAAAAATAGACAAAGTTTTTCTAGTGAAAAACTGTCTATTTCAGCTTTAAAAAAAAAAATTCGTTTTTTTTTTTTTTTAAAAAAAAAAAGATATTTTTTTGATTGTAGAAGCAAAAAAAAAAAAAAAGTGGGATGTTAAAAATGGCTCTGCTGATATGATTTATAGACAGGTTTCACTGTCATCAAGTATGCCTGCGAAGTGTTTTGCACTTTAATATGTACAAGGGGGAAGCAATTTTGTTTTTAATGTCAAGTCTCTTTAGGATAGAAGCAATCATGTCTCTCCACGATCTTCTTTTCTTTAAATATCTCTTCTCCACAGTTTGGAATTCAGTGTTTTCTATCTTTTACTGTAGAGATACCAGTCTACCCTGCTATTTTATTTATTTTTCTAAACTTACATTGCCACAAAAGAATATATTTTATTGGGCTTTGACTGAGAATGCATCAAATATTAACTCCATTTTTTTCTTTTAGAATTTTTCTTTTCTTGTAACTTTCAAAATCTGAAAAGATTTGTTTTTTTTATGAATTTCATTCAATTATTATTTAAAACTTACTGCTTATAAGATGGTTCTCATGTTAAGAGGTGTGGTTGAACAGAACAGAGGTGGTTGGCAAAAATTGGGAGAGGATGTGAAAAGCTGTTGTTAAATCCAACAAATTCCTCATGAGAGTATAGGCTAGAAAACCTAATATAAATAACTACACTACAAAGAAAACCAGGAGTTATCAAGTTTATGATGATGATGATGATGCAGGATTGTTTTAGTTTTATTGGAAGAGGTAACGAAACTCTTCTGCAGAATTTAGTCATAGCTTGCTATACTTCAAAGGCGAATGTTTCATGAAGGATGCCATGGCCATTAATAATAAACAGAGGGGAAGGGCAGCAAGTACCATAACTGGAGCATGGAGCTCTTTATTAAAAGAATAAAGGAAAACTCAAAGAGTAAAGAAAATCACACAGAAATGTTGAAGCCAAATTTAACTCAAAAAACCAAAGACTTTCCATTTAAGAAAAAAAAAAAAAAAAAAAAAAAAAAAATTTCATTTTTATTCATTTATTGTCAGTTCTACCAAAAATCATCAAAAATACCAAATTTTGACCTAGAGTGAAAAACATTCCCTCCTAAACATGTCATCTCTAAACTGGATCCCTACAAAGAATGTGGACATTATGGTATCCCTGTAATAATCCTTAAGAAATGTGCTTCTGTTCTATAAATTCTATAAATATCTTGCTTCTTGCTTTCTGGAAATCCTCTAAGAACTCCGGCTGATTGTTCTAACGAATGGTTGATTAGGCCTTTCTACTTCTTTTTAGTAAAACACTAGAGACTCTAACCAACTCTAAATTGGTTAAGCATCTCACCTCACAGGATCTTCTTTCAAACAAGTAATATGGTTTTCACTAGGTCAACTACTGATGTATTAAGAGTTATTGCTGAAAAATCTATCAATCTTTGGATAAGAATGGTGAAGACTAGGTATTTGACAGGGATTGGTATGCTGGTCTTCACAAGTTGAAAGGTTATAGTAGTTCTAATGAATTGTTGATCAAATTCAATCATTCTTATTGATATAATGGAATATGCATACACCTGAGTTCCCCCTCACTGGAATACGATTGGCTGGTGTCCGTCATAAATACAGACAGACGTGTAGGTACGACAGAGTCTATGACGACGCCCATTAGACTACGCCATTGGCTATCCTACTGGTCTACACCAATTGCCTAAGCATATTATCTGCGACTATGATGAGTACCAGTCGATTACTGCTACCGTGTACTACTTGGTTACAGTAGCCAAACCCACTTAGCTACTTTGATCAAATACATCCCTTTCCGGGACATATCACTTATCAAATTGTGAAATTAAAGTTATCTTGAATTAATTAATTAATGCAAGTGTCCTTGGACCTATGTTATTCCTAATTTTCATCAACGATCTCCCTGTTGTCATCAGTTTTCAATTCAATATCTATACTAATGACAACTATTTACTTAATGGTAAGACTTAAATGGTAAGTGGTTTGATAAGGTCAAATTGGCAGCTAAAAGAAATTATCTACAATCTGTTAACTTGGGCAAGAAATGGCTTGTTAATTTTAATGTCTCCAAAGCAAAACTGCTCTCCTTTTAATCATCTTAGAGAAACTTGTTTTCCATCAGCATGACTGATGCTAACTTTCAAGAGAGTAACTCATTACGCTTTCTTGTGCTAATGTTTTTTTGCTAACATGGAAAGATTCTATTGAATCAATTGCTAGGTCTGCTGTTAGGAAAGTTGGTTCACTGTGTCAGGCTAGACACATTTTCTTGCCAGAATCTCATATATATTTATAAGTCTACCATTCACCCAACGCATTAAATATTGGTGCCACATATGGTCTGATGTTCCTGCTATATATATTGAAATTCCTAACAAAATCCAAAGAATCAGCAATATTATCTGTCCTGAACTGGCATCTCAGTTTCAGTCCCTTTCCCCACTACCATAACATAACTTCATTGTGCCTTTTCTATAAGTATTTTCATAGTAGCTTTCCTTTTTGGGACCTCAATTTTACAAATTTAAGTGTAGTACTAGATTGGCAGCGATGTCTCATAATTTTACAGTTGAAATGGCTAGATGTAACTATAAGTTTTATGCTAACAGTTTCTACTCTCACTTCTGGAACATTCTTCTGGCCTCTTGCTTTCCAATGTTGTTTCTTTTTCTCTTATTCTTTCACATGGAGTAACCTATTGTGTCTTAGTCGCTTTATTGCCTTGCTTGGGGTGAAATGATAATAATAATAATAATATTAATAATAATAATAAAAAAAAGACTGCTCCAATCTGAATGATTTCAGATCTGGTAGTCCCACTACAAAAGACATTTTCACACTAAGAAACTTATTGAAGGAGTTAGATGCTATAACCTGATGGAAGTTCTCATATTTGTGGACTTGTGAAAAGCTTTTGACAATATCCAACTTAGTCGATTATTGCAAATACTTCAAGATTGGGAATTATGTACATTCCCCAAAATAAGCTAGAAAATTCTATAAAGAAGTAAACCCTGTAAAAGTAATGTGGACAAAGGTAAGATATTTGGAAGAAAAACTGGCAGTTTTAGAGCAGAGTAGTAATGAAAGGTTATTAAATAAAAGATTAGAACTGGTGAAGGCTGTGTAGGCATTATTGGGCCATCTTCCTCCAAACTAAGATTGTTCAGTCTTTCCTCCTCTTTTTGCTTAGAGTTGCCCAGACTTGATAAGTCCATGGAGGTTTTTTCTTTGCTTTTTTTTTCTCCCCCTCCACCTCTGTGCAGGTGGCTATTTTCATGTATTTCCCCACCCCCGTGTGATTATTTAAGATAGTTTTGTTGGTCCACCTTTAATCTTTTCATCTGAGAATCACCTTAGCGTGAAACTCTGAGTAACAATTTAGGCCCAAGTCACTGAGTGCTTTTTGGTGTTTGTTATTAATATATTTTTAAATGAATTCTTTTTAAATCCAACATTATTATTATTATAAGTTTTATTTTTAGTGGCAATATGTGTTTGTGTTGACTTCAGTTTTTTTTTTTTTTTTTTTAAATTTTTTAAACAATTAAGTTAACATAAATCAGCCTTGATTGAAAAGTCATACTGTGTCTCCCAAGAGAAATGGATCCTGTATTCCCATTTTCCATCAGGGAAACCAATGAAGCAGGTTGTTAAAAAAGGCATGTACTTCTCTTGTTAGGATTTTTCAAACTTTTTTTTTTACTAGGACTTCTCATTCTACATTGGCTGATGATAATTTCATTGTTTCAGAAAATAATAAAAAAAAAAAAAAATGGTATGTCAACTAAAAACACATGTACCTACTAAAATATTGTTTGTAGTAGTAAGATATATTTATATATAAACTAGCAGCTATACCCAGCTGGTCAATCAGAAAAAGCATTCAATTAGAATGGAGCAAAAACAGCATCATGTTTAGATGTAAAAGAGTCTACCTTCTTCAATTTCTTTAAAGTACTTTCATTAAAAAACATTTTGAATTAATGCAGTTACTGATATAACAGTAGTAGTCTGTATTTATTCAATCGAAGTTAGCCGAGGACATGAAGGGGTAAAAACAGGCAACATGAAGACTCACGTTAGACCACAATTATTTTGGAGTTTTTGAAATTCAATTTGTCAGTGTGCTACCAGGGATGTAAAGCAGGATACATTTATAAAGCAATTATTAAGTTTGATGAAAACTGGTTGAAAGATCAACAAAAAATAAGAAAGTAACCAGTAAAAATTGACATTTTTTTTTACTATTCACGCAGGTTTTCACTATACGAGTAGACTCAATTATCTAGTTAAATGACTTAAACAATCAACTTATTGTTGGCTACAATTGAGTGAAGTTTGTATTAGATTGCTTGAAAAATTGAGGGAGTTTTTAGTTTAAAATTTGTGTTGAAATCAATTTTTAGTTTTTCAGTTTTTTATTAAATGCAGTGGCATAGAAATAAAAATGAGGTATTGTTGAGCTAGTCATGATGTAAGTAACCTGCATACTGAGTTTGAACAAAATCGAAAAAGAGTTGAATTTATCGATTTTTTATGCTAAGAACCTATCTCTTACATTGTACAATGTTTGCCAAGTTTGGTGAAAATCGGTTGGATGGATCTCGAGTGAAAAGGTAACACGCAGACAGACATCCTCTGTTTTATATATATATATATATATATATATATATATATATATATATATAGAGAGAGAGAGAGAGAGAGAGATATGCTAATAAAGT
Source organism: Acanthosepion pharaonis (assembly GCA_903632075.3). Taxonomy (NCBI): domain Eukaryota; kingdom Metazoa; phylum Mollusca; class Cephalopoda; order Sepiida; family Sepiidae; genus Acanthosepion; species Acanthosepion pharaonis. Next base: position 428,186 of record CAHIKZ030000572.1, on the reverse strand, counting down.
AACAAATAATTCTCAGCATCTGTGTAAAATATAAAATAAAGCTTTTTTTATTTTCTTTTTTATAAAATCTTTCAAACACTGATTAACTCTAATCACACAAACTTCAAAAATCTTTTGAATTGTTTTGGAGTTTTAGAAGCAAAGCCTGTTTCTTCAGATTTCAATGGAAACCCTACCAGGATTTATTATCAGTGGGTGTAATCTTAATATAAAATACACAAATGACACTTTGCTGATGGCTGACTTCCAAAAGAAACTACAGGACATCCTAGACAGGATGGTAAGAGAAAAATGCTGGATGATCTCCCCAAAGATGAAGAGAAAAACTGAAGCCAACAGAAATGTGGTTCTACAGAAGGATACTGAGAATTCCATCGATGAAGCGAGCAAGGAAATCTTAAAGAAAACAGCAACAGAAAGATCGCTTCTACTCAGAATCAGGAAAAGACAGCTGAAATTCTTTGGACACATAATGAGGAAAGAGGGTTTGGAAAACTTAAACCTCACAGGGCATATTGAAGGCAAGAGGGATAGGGGAAAGCAGCGTGTCACTTACCTGATGAGCTTGTTTGAATGGATGTGGGGTAACCTTAACAAGGGGAGAAAAACTGCTAAGAGATATGTCAGATAAAATGTTGTGGAGAGTTATCAGTTATATCGTCAAGGGACACAACACATAGAAAGAATTTGATTACAAAGCATATTTTTTTTTTTTTAGGTTATAAGTATGACATTCACTTATTAATGAATGTATAAATTCTCAACGTGATCAAGAAATAAAAAAAATGATATTTGATCAGATTTGGGGAAGTGAGTTACAATGAGAAATTTTCCGCACTCCTTTGTAAATAGTTTCCTGTACATCTACATATATAAATTAATGTGTCTTGAAATAATTTAGTTTGCATATTTTGACTAATTTTTTTTTTTTTTGCATATTTTAACTAATTTTTAATTTTGATGAATTTTTCTTATCCCCCCTCCCCAATTTGCAATCAGTCTCATTCCCATTGTTAATTGTGTAACCTTTACACTAGTATCCCACAGTCTCTCTATTCACCACTGAACGCCCACATCTTTTGTTGAGCCAATTGTAATCAAGCCTCTCAATTCAAAAAGGTAGAACAATTGTCAATGCAGTTTAATAATAAGCAATAATTCAATGTCTGCCTTGTTCATTTCTTCAATTTTCTGTCAAATTTTTTTTTTTTTTTGTTTTTTTCCTCTTTAATGGAAGAAAACAATTGGGAAAAAATTGCAGCTTTGTTTCATGATGTGAGAAAAAATCTGGTGGACATTTCCCTGTCACGTGATCGTCATTGACAAAATTTTCTATTTGTGTTTTGCAATTAACCATTTGCTGATGCTGGCATTTTTTTTTTATTGGGTGGAGAAATGAATCTTCTTGTTTCTAAGAATTTTCACAACAGAAATTTACCATTCCTTTCTGCTAGGTTTGGATAGAGAAATATTTTTGTTTTGTGTAGAATTCCATTTTAGGATGCAGGTGATTAGAATTTCATTTTCATCTTCAATAAAAAAGTTAAAAGGATAAATGAAAGAGAAAAAGAGAGAAAGTGGAGAAGCAAAAAGTGATTCTGAGAATAATAACCTAAGTAGGTGCAACATGAAACCTAAGGTTTAAAATGAATTTTTTTAAAATCTTTCTGGAAGCTTTTATTTTAGTTTTAATTTCAAGTAGATAGATCAAAATTAATATTTCTAATAAGCAATATACTTTGTTGTATTTCAAAACCAATTGAAATAGACTAGAAGGAATTTTTACTATTTTTTTGCTAAAAAAGCTGATTAGCACCTTTTTTTTTTTTTTTAGTCATTTTTCATCACAATATGCTTTATTAAAAATTCTTTCAAAAATTAAATATACTTTTCTGAAACTTTATTTGAGAATATTAGCTGATTTAAAGTATAATTAATCCAATTTGAAACAAATATTTACTTTAACTTATCACAGAAATGCATTTTTTTAACACAGTGGTAGCTGTTTGTTTAAGCATGTATGACAGATTGATGTTTATTTAATGTTGTTCTATAGAGGCTTTAGCCATAAAAAATAATTGAATATAATGTGAACACCTACATATAATTTTAAGTACTCAGTAATCTTAAAATTCAAAAAAATATTCTTTTTATTGAATTTTACATACTTTCTGGCTTTAAATTTAGTATAGCTATCATTTTTATTTTTTGATAATGTTACGCATAGATGTCTATATCTACAAAAATTGACACATTTATACACATACAAAAAAATTCAGAATTCTTTTAAAATTTTTTAATAAAATATCTGATTCGCTCCCTTTTTTTAGTAGTCTTAGCCATCTTTCATTGCAGTGAAATTTTCCGCATTAAAAAATTTTCTAAAAATAAAATATACTTTTCTGAAACTTTATTTTGAAGAATATTAGATTAATTATACTTTAAATCAGCTAATTTGAAAAAAAAATATTATTTACTTTAAGTTTAAAATAACAGATATGGGTTTTTAAAACACTAGCGGTGATTACATACTTTCCATCATTCATCAATCAGATAACAAGAGCTGATTAAGGTGTTGAAAGATTTATTGTTGTTCTACAGACACTTTATCTATTAAAACATAATTTAAGAAAAGGACGGATGAGCGCCCTTTTTTTTTTATATAATTTTTAAGTACTCAGTAATCTTAAAAACATTCTCTGTGATCTAATTTTAGGAATGTTGACTTTACATTTACTATAGACATTGCTCTTATTTTCTGATAAAGTCATGTATACTTGACCATACTTTCAAAAACGGGCACGTTACATATTTTATATACATAAAAAAAATTTTAAAAATCTTAATGCAAAATGATTTGTATTAAAGCTTTTCAGTTTGTAATAAGTAAATATAGTTTTCATTTAATGACAGTATCACTTAACTGGATGAAAGTAATGCAGAATTTTAAAAGATTTATGAAAAATGAAAACAATTCTTGTAAAAATTCATTATTTATCAAAAATGTTTCCCTTAAGACAATAGTGTCCCTAATATATCTTATTATAAAAACTATGAAAAGCTTTTCTAATTAAATAATGTTATAGTTTTATTGAATTTTTTTTTTTTTTTTTTTTTTTTACGATTCAGAGCAGATTTTTGGTAAATGAAGTTTCTGCTGGACAAAAACAGATTGATGATTTAAATTCTCCAAGGAGTCCTGCTTTTAATTAATATAAATTTGAAGAGGGTGGAATTTTAATTTCTCAAAATTTCATAAAATTAAGTTTGGTGGTAACAGATGTAAAAAAAAAAAAAAAAATTTCCAAAAGAATCACTTTGCTTTTTCATTTGCTTTTTCTTTCATTTATCTTTTCTATTGAAGATGCAAATTCTAATCACCTGAAATGAACATTGTACACATTTTCACAAGATGAATATTAAACAGGACATTTTTACTATATCTTTGAGTAGAGGACATTGGTCAGAAACCTATCAATAAGGAATGGTAAACGCCTGCCGATAAAGGGCAAATAACATTCTTTGAAAAAAAGATTCTAAAAAAGCTTGTACCAGCAAATAGTTAATTACAGAACAATAAAATAGTTCTTTGCATTTTGGCAATTTTTTTTTGTTTTAATTTTTTTTTTTTTACCAGCAGCAGCAGCAAATACTTTAGGAAATGAAAAGAAAATAACAGGAAAACAAGAAAGTCAGCAAGGACAGCAATAAGTGAAAATTAGCTCCACTAAAATATAGTAATGTTAAATATTCAAATGGCCTTGTGTCAAACTTGACTGGGCTTAGTACATATGTCCTCTTTTTAAAAATGTATTTATGCCTGATATGACATTTGAGCCCTAGCAGTAAGTTGCAGACAAATGCACAAATGAAGCAAGAGTAATGGTTTTTAAGATAAGGTTGATGTTGATGTTGATGTTGATGTTGATGTTGATGGTGATGTTTTTGATTCTCTCAGGTGTGGAAGATGGCCACTTTCAAAGCCACTGAAACAACTAGCTTTCCACTCTTTTCAATCTGGGGTCATCTTCTCAAAGGCCTTATATGGGACTGACAACATCAAGATTGCTTTTCAGCTTGTCTTTCAACTGGAATAATGGTCTCCCTACATTTCTTCTTCCAGAGTGAAGATGGCTATACATGAGGTTCTTAGGTATCCTGTCATCACTCATGAAGGCATCAACAGCCCACCTTAATTGTGCACAAGAATTGAGATTTTTCCTCCTTAGTCATTATAGAAGTGTGCATGTGCATATACATATATATAAAAAACAATTTTCACTGTTACTTGAAAAATGAAAACAAACATGAAAATAAAATAAACAAAAACAAGTAAAATAAATGAATACAGACAAATAATAATTTAATGAACAAACCACATACGCACAGATGAACACAATGCAGTAATAAAAACAAACAATAATTGTTATATTCCGTGCTAATAGAAATATATACTTGAAAAACAAGGTGGATAAAATAAGTAAATGTTTATTGTACAAAACCAGTACAATAAGAATAAAGGTAACAGTTATGCACAAGGTCATCGCAAGTCAATCCAGTAGTGAGTGCTACTATTGGAAGGTCGGTAGTTCTCACACAAGTCTGAGTTGTACTCAACAGATCCCAGCTAGTAATATTTACCAACCTCCCCATGGGGTAGAATGTGGCACAAGGCCAAATTTAATGTGGGGCAATCCAAGCCCGTAGACTCAACCAAAAATTCCCCGTAACCCTGCATAAACGGGTTCAGGTCTGTCTACCTCCCTGGATGAGAATCTGCCCTTCAGCATAACCTTGTCCAGGTTCCTCTGCCCGAAAGCAGAGAATTCAACAACAGCTAAGAGCTGAGTAACAATCGGTATTTACTAGCCCCCCTCAAGGGTAGATGTGGCACAAGGCCGGTTTTAATGTGAGTCTTCCAAACCCATAGGCTTGGCCCAAAAATCCCCATAGAACCTGCATAAACGGGATTGGGTTGGTCAACCTCCCCAAACGAGAGAGACTGCCCTTCGGCAGACCCTCATCCGGATTTCTCTCTGCTAAGAGGTAGAGAGTTCAACTGTCTAGCTGGAACAGATCACAGCTAGTATATTTAGCTACCCACCCACGAGGGTTGCATGTGACACAAAGCTGGTTTAACGTGGGTTCTCCGAGCCCGTAGGCTCGGCCAAAAATATTCCCTTTTGAACCTGTATAAATGGGTTCAGGAGCAGTCTACCTCCCTGAATGAGACACTGCCCTTTGGCAGAGCCTTGTTCCGGTTCCTCTCTGCCTTCTGGCAGAGAGTTTGAGTGTGTAGCTGGAACAGGTCGCAGCTAGTCTCTGTAGTCTGTTGACTTACAGCTACTTATAGGTAGTTACTACCTATAGTGTAGTCACTCATGAGGGTGACAGGTTATTTCATTACATCAATAATCAATAAAAAAAAAAGTTAACACCATAAATAGTCCAAAAACTGCATTTGGATTCATATCTATTCCCACTCAATAACCCCCAGAATAATTTGAAACTGTTAATGCCCACCAAAATAGCTGTCAGAATAATAGACTACTTACAATGCATCATTGAGCTGTATATATAAATATATATTTATTGATTTAATTAAAACAAGTGTGGCACAGGGCCAAAGGAGAAAAGCCGGTGGACACTTTCTATCCTAGACCTAGCTAATCTCATTCAGGTCCCATTCATCTATTACAACTTGTTCATTCACCACAAAAATTCATCCCTCACCATTCAATACCACAAATTCACAGGGAACCTAAAAAAAAAAAAAAAAAAAAAATCAATGACATAAAATTGCAATATGTGCAAATAGTTCAAATGTCTCTTCTTTCCATTTTTTTTTAAATATATAAAAATATATGCTCATGAAATGAGAGGGAAGGAGATGAACCCAAAAAACAAAACTAAAGTATAACAAAATGTTCAAACTAAACATAATAGATGTTAGTAGGACCCCACAAAAATAATAATAGTGGCTGCTGTATTCTGCCTTTAGACAAAATTAAAAAGCACACCCACTAACAGAGGGGAAAGGTTTTTTTTTTAAAAAAAAACAAAAAAACAAACTCCTAGCCTGCATATATAAATAGCCAAGCAAAAACAATGCACATGGTCTGATGATTACATTTAGTATGAAACAGAGTGTTGACTTTAATGTCCACTTTTATATTTACATATGCTCTATCCCAGATATTGAATACTTTAACCCATAAATATAGCATAACTTAAAACTACATCTTATCTATCTATTTATCTATATATACATATATTGTGTATATTTAGGCAGCAATTTTTCATCAATGTATGTTTCATTAAATAATATAGACAAGTTTTGTCTATTTATTTTAAGTAAGTTCCTTTCATATTGTCTGATAAACTTAATAACATTATCATTGAAAGACGAAAGGAAATCACCATATTGAAATTTTTCATGCAACAAAAACAGACTATCATTATTGTTTCGTCTGTGTATTGGTTGATATATTGAAATGTAATTGTCATCTGTGATAATGGCTTATGTAAGCCGAAAGCTTAGATTGGATTTAAACATGTATCAATATGATGATTTCCTTTCATCTTTCAATGATAATGTTATTAAGCTTATCAGACAATATGAAAGGAACTTACTTAAAATAGACAAAATTTGTCTATATTATTTAATGAAACATGCATTATATATATGCAGTAGTTTTTCATCTATGTGAGTTTGATTGAAGGCCAACAAATGTTCTTTATTTAAGATTTGCTTTAATTTCTCTACAGTTAGGACCATTTGACAAAGATCATGTAAGTGGGAAATACTAGAAAATGCATAAAAATTTGTGAATTCATCCTCAATGACAATTGCTGAACAATCCATCAACTCTTTTGCATAAATGAAATCATAGACAACCTGAATATATAGTGCTGCAATAACTGTGTATGTTGCCGAGGGGACTATTTCAAATTGAATAATGGACCAATTTAGATACTTTATGAAATATATTATTTACTGTTTTATATTATTATTTAATGGTATATTGGGGGGGGAGCTTTCTTTAGGAGTTTCCAATCTTATCTTATACATGGTGCAACGGATAAATTGTCTAAATTATGCAAAAATTAAAATAGGACTGACATCTCATTTTAACAGATATATTTACCCAAATTACACAAAAATATCTTGAAATTGAGTAAATTTATTCAATAAAAGGAAAAAAAGAAAACATTGACTTCAGCCATGTCCTCTAGACGACTTCGGAATCTTATGCATCTCTTCTGGACGGTTTCCTTGTTTAAGATGGTGACTGCCCCCATAATCCTTGGCTTCAGTTCATCTTTGGTATAATAAGGAGTTTTGTTGGTCTCTCACTCAACTGCACCCCCACACATAATAATGAAGGGTGTTGCAGTCTGGGGAGAGAGGTGGCCAGATGGAAGGGGTGATGTGGTTGCAGAAATTGTCTAACAGACATAAGTGGGTTTTCCTGCTTATTTGGCATGGTGCAGAGTCCTGTTGCCAGGCATAGGGTCTTCCAGCAGCTATCTTCTTAACCCAGGTCAGCACTACAAACAATATGCATGTGCGAAATAAAAAAATATAAAAAGGTAACAATTTACCCATTGGACCCTGTAGATACATGATTTTTTGTTTCAAGGAAACTGTACTCAAATTTAACTAAATCTTAAACAACTTCACAACTGCTGTCAGAGTTGTTTAAAGAACTAAAAACAATAAGAAAAACAAATTTAAATAAAAAGAGTTACTAAATATATTTTATATTGTATAAAAAATTCTACCAATTCTCTTACTCTAACTACCTAAACATAAAAAAGTTAAGCAACCTAAGTATTGGTCAAAATGCTGAATTGCTTATTAAATATAGTGAAACATAGATTTTATACCAATATGCAAAGTAAAACAAACTCACACATGCTTTTATAAAATAGTGTGTACACACATATATATATATATATATATATATATATATATATATATATACACACACATACATACGCATAAAATGGTGGGAGAGCATAATAGATATTGGCACAGAATTTGGAATAGACAAACGAAGTTCAAATTCTAGCTTCATCCATTGTGTATACTTTTACACTAATGTTCTTGGAAAAGGCATGAATCCATCTCTTCTATGCCATTTACAGTTATGGGTTAAACAGTAGGGTAGACTGTGTTCTCT
>CAHIKZ030000572.1:320000-415000 GCA_903632075.3 Acanthosepion pharaonis | reverse complement strand
ACCAGAGCCCTTTTAAAGGACGTCGGATCATCAGATAGCACTTTCATTTTTGGAAGTGCTGTCTGATGATCTGGCATCCTTTTAAAAGGGGCTCTGCTGAAATAAATGATTATAATGAGACCTTAAAAAATCTGTTTTTCTTTAAATATATATATATAATTTAAATAAAAACAGACCACTTTAAGGTTCCATGTAATAAATTATTTCACCACAGCCCATTTAAAAGAACTGCGGATCATCAGACTTTACTTCCAAAGGTTGAAACGAACCCCCCCTCCCCATTTCAACCTTTGGAAGTAAAGTCTGATGATCCGCAGTTCTTTTAAATGGGCTGTGGTGAAATAATTTATTACATGGAACCTTAAAGTGGTCTGTTTTTATTTAAATTATTTGTTCTGGATTTACATTGAGCTCTCTGGATTTTATCTTCCTTGGGTCTACCCATACGGATTACCTAGTTTTTCATAAACTTATATATATATATATATATATATATGATGGTGTGAATATAGAAATCAACATAAATGGTGACAAGTGATCATCAGGTTCTGATCTGTGCTGTGGATGTCATGTGGTCTACCACTGCTGCTGCAGCTCTTAAAATGCATTAATTTTAGTTAGTGTCTCTACTATATGGTCATCCAGAACCTGGTTTACAGGTGTAGGAATGTTCATTAGACAATTTTGTTAATATTGAAACCTTACTTATTTGTCACATGCAATGTGCAGAGTTATTCCCCCAAAATAACCATCCTGTGTCTCAAAGGCCTATAATCTCTCTCTTCTCTAAAAGACTTCAAATTGAACAAAAGAAGCAAGTGTGCATCTGTTGCAGGTTGCCTGCTTTTGGATCAAACTCCATTCATTACACTGAACATTAGTGCAGAGTATCTATCATGCTATAGAGTTCAGACACAGATGGTACTCTGGTATGAATGTTACTAGGTCACAAGATGGCTGAAACTTTGAAAATAGTATTGGTATATCTATAACCTACTAGCAAGCACATACTGTAGCCAGCTCAGAATTAGCATAAACTTTCCCTCCACCTCTGTAATGTCAATGGATTCCCCTGTAGAGTATATGGCCACAGCCCCATTATATTAGATGTTGCTGTAGTTTCTGTTGCAAGTAAGTTTTTTTATGGAGTGGAGTGAGCAGCTCCAAACCCAACTAGTTTTGAATTCAGAGTTGTCCTTCTAGATTAGTTGGCAACCAAGGTTAGAGATCCTGTCTGCCTTGCTATTTAACCCATAGCTGGAAAGAGAGACATGCTGGATTCAGACATTTCACTGCAAGTGTTTGCGAAGACAATGAACGTGACCAGAATTTGAACTTGGCACGCTAATTCTAATTTCTGTACCGATAATTGCTACACTATGCACACATCCCATCAATCTTCCGGTCGTTGTGATTTCATTTTATGTCAATGTATATAGATATTCAAGTGCTTTATTTTATTTAATGTTCAAGTCTTTAGACAGCATCTGCATGCTAACCCAATACTGCAAGTACATGAAGCAATTCAGTTGAACATTTGATAGACAATAATTTGACAAACATGGTTAAAGTTAATTCTATAGTCATGAAGTAGATAATTGAGTTTACTAGTTGTCATTAATTTCTAGTGTAACCAATTCACGAGACTGAATTGAATTCCATTTATATTTTGTTGATTTCAGTCAATGTAAAAACATAGCTGAAGATTACAAAATGGATGAGGTTATAATGAAATGGAATAAAATCACTTCATATCAAGTATTAGCAATACTTATAGACAAAGAGAGATAATCACAATTATAAGAAGAAGCATTAGGTTTTTAGTCAATAACAACACTGCAAGAAACATACTAAGTTTTGAGAGTATACCAAACAGAATTACTTTGACTGTAATTAGATTATGCAAAAGTAATCCAAATGTATGCATCAATATGAAAAAATTCTGAAAAGCAAATTGATGGATTTTATGGAGGACATCAATGAGCTTATAAATGGAGATGGAAAAGCGATTACATGCCATTTTACAGGGACTCTTCAATAAAAAGAAAAAAGGAGAGAATCTAGTGTCGGAAAATTTTGGAATGTGGAATGGGAATTAAAGAAACAAAATATTAACTTCTCAAAGATACAAAATAACAATTATGAATTTTCATTAAGAATCTTCAAAGTGAAGAGGCCATAAACAAACTTGGAAAGGCTCAAATGGAGAAACAAAAAATATAATCGCCTTCACAATTGCTGATAATGCCAATATTATTAAAGATGTAATAGTTTTAAAGAAAGTTAATGTAGAATGTTTGATCATAGAGCGGTAGTTTGAAGAGTTAAATTATACTTTAAGACAATAATGATTCTCAAGACATGCTGGAGTAATGGATAGCGCCTTGGATTGAGGAATCAGAGAGCCAAGTTTGAGTTGCAGTGAAGTTCATTACGTTCACTTACATGCTAATATTCTTTGAAAAGTTATGAATCCATCTCTTCCCCTCCCAGCTATGGGTTGAATAGCAAAACAGACTGGGTCTTTAGCTTTAGGTGGCAACTGGTCTGTGAGAAGGACAACTCGGAATTCAAAACCTCCAACTATGGGTTAAATAGCCTCACCACCCCACAATTTACAAGCATGGTGTGTATGGTTATAGCCCTAAAAACATGGTCAAATCAGGGAAAGGTTCCATCAATAGGAATGAGAAGGCCCTCAATTTGGATCCAGTGTACTTTTGGCAGCCATGATGAAATATATAATGATTCTTAAAAAAAAACAAAAAACACCTCAATTAGAATAGATTTCCGGTTTTGTGAAATAGAAGACACACGTAGCAATTTAATAACTAAAATTAAAGAGGAGATGAGAGACAGCAATAACAAGCGATATTAAAGGGAGATAAGTCAGCCTGCACTAGAACTGATAAAGAAATATGAATATAAAACCAAGAGAATGTTGAAAGTGCAGAATTAAACCAATTATCAAAAAATAAGAGAAAGAAAGAAAAAAACATAGAAAGAGTAGACAAGAAAATTGTAAAGGAAAGAACTGGAAGCATACTTAATCTGTAATCCTCATAGATAAACACCACCTGCCGCTAAAGTAATGTATATAAACTAATGTTTGCATTAAAAAACAGAAATGAGGCAGATACCAAATGTAGGAACAAGATACTAAGGATATTTGTTGAGTACTATGCAAACCTGTATTATTAAAAAAAAAAAAAAAAAAAAATAATAAATAATATATATATATATATATGCACACACACACACATACAGAAATAGTTACTCTAACAGATATTCATCTACATTTCAAAATGTAGAAAAGTGCAAGGAAAGGATGGCACAGCCATTTTAAAAGATGCAAGATTAACACAACTCTTTACGTGGACCATTCAGAAAAAAATGTACCTCAAAATTTCAGTCTTGGAATAGTTATTTTGCTTCATAAGAAAAGCATTAATAAAAAGCTTGGCAACTATTGTTACATCATATTACTATTGAATATATATTTTTAAGCATTTCACCCCAAGCAAGGTGGAAAATGCCACTAGCATGCAAGTGATTACAGAGGGTAGAGAACAAGAGTAAAGGGGGGGTGTTTGAGGAGAGGATAAAGAGAAGAACTGCCGGGGCAGGAGGGGGTTGTAACAAGATCAAGATATCAGAAAATGTTGATTGACATTAAACTTGAATATTTGAAGATTATACTTATCAGGGAATCAAGTAAGAGGAAGGGTGTTCCACAGATGGAAAGTGCAAGATAAGAAACTCTTTGAGTAGAAGAGACAGTTACATTTAACCATTTCGACAGTGAAAGGGTGGGACTGAGATGCCAACCTAGTAGCTTGCTTAAATTCATGCAGTCTGGCAACATGAGAATGCAACTCATTGGAACAGTTGCCATGAAAATACTTATAGAAGAGACAGAGGGAAGCCATGGCATGTCTGTGAGAAAGCGACTGTAGACTAGATGCCAGATCAGGACCTATCACATTGCATATCCATCTCTGGATTTTTTTGAGGACCTCGAGACTTACAGCAGGGGTACCACACCATATATGCCAGCAATATTCCATACAAGGATGGATGGTTGATTTATAGATGTGAAGGATGGATTCAAACAAGAAAAACTTTCTGGCACGACACAGTGAACCAACTTTCCTTGCAGTAGATGAAGTTATTGAGTCTATGTATTTGTTCCACCTCATATCAGTAGACAGCGTGAGACCAAGCAGGCACAACAAGGCACTGTCAAGAGAGGCAAGGAGGGTTCTCTGTGGTGGGTAAATGAGAGCAGTTTTGTTTTGGAGGCATTGAAGTTTACAAGCCATTTCCTGTCCCAGTCAACCACAGATTGGAGGTCCTTTTCGAGACTGGTGGCCAGGTTAGTTTTTGTCAACGATACCAGATTTACTATTGCGGCAGAAGTAATTAGTAGTGTCATCCGTGTAGATGCCTACTTAGGAACTGATGACATCAGGAAGGTTGTTAATGAAGGGTTAAGGTTAAGAATAGTGTAGGACCCAAGATAGAGCCTTGGGGAACATCGGCATTCATGATAAAGGAACTGAAGAAGAACCCATTTAGGATGACCTTCATTTCATGGTTTGACAGGAATGATTGTATTATGTCAAATAATTGTCCTGTAATGCTGTATTCCTGAAGCTTACGAAGAAGGCTGGCATGCCAAACCCTATCAAATGTTTTAGAAATATTTAGAGCTATGGCTCAAGCTTCTCCATTATTGTTGAAGGCTTTATATATATATATATATATATATATATATATATATTCATATTATGGCCATGAGCATGTAAGCAGTAGATCAGGCAAAATGGAAACCATATTGCTTGTTGGAGAGCAGATTATGGAAAGGTGGTTAACCACTTTGGTGTTGATTAAAGACTTTACCAAAGTGTGGTAAGAGAACAATAGGATGGTAGTTAGATGGAATCAGAAGGGATTTCCAGTGTTTTTAAAGACAGGGCACAAAAGATGAGGACACTTCCAACAGGCTGGAAAGCAAGAGTCAGTGAGACAGTAGTAAAACAGAGATCAAGAAGGGAAGCTTTATCGTCATGGTTACTGGGGGAAACACAGGAAATTCAACCATTTGTGTAAGAGATTGAGTGATTGAAAATTTATTGTATACCAGGAAGGTCAGTTATGAAGTGTTTAAGCCATTTGGTATGGTGGGCATTAAAGTCACCAAACACAAATATGTGTGCAGACGGAGAGACAGAGAGAGAGAGCCTTGTCTATATTATCGGAAATGCTATCGAGTGTACCACAGTCAGGAGGATGGAGAGCGATAGAGAAAGAAGAGATAGCTTATAGAATTGAGAAGAGACAGACAGATGGAGACACATGTATGAATAGTTTGGAGATTCAAGCGAGATTTCCCTAGCCAGTGGGAGATGGCCCGTGCGTAAACTCCCAGGTTGTACATGTGGGTTATGGGGTCCTTTCTAAGGAGAGGAAGGTAACTGGGAATTGAGAAGTCAGAGGAGGGCATTGATGAATTAAGGTTGGTCTCGCAGAAAGCTAGTATATCAGGAGACTTCTTAGCAATGTACAATTCCACACTGGAGAAGTTGGTTGAAATGCCACAAATGTTAGAAAAGGAAATGTTAAAGGGTTTAGGTGATTTTTTAAGAGCTGGTTTAGGTTTACCTTTTGTTTGATTGTTTGAGGTCATGTTGAGCAATGTTGGTAATGGAAGTGAAAGGCCTAATGTATTTAGGTCATTGTATGTGATATGGATAGAAAGGAACTGGCACAGCCTGTAACATAATGGGGCCTCGAGGTTGCCCACCAGAGGTGCGTACAGAGACACCCTTCCATGTGTTACATGACAGTACAAGCACTCCGATATTACACAACTGTTGATCAGAGCAGCCACTCAAGACACTACGCAAGAGTTAGGGCTCCTAACTACCAGTTGGAAACAGCAACCTGAGAAGTGTCAACCCAGTACCTTCAGTATGAAGAGATGTTGCCACAGACTGCACACATCACAAGGGATTCGCAGCAGCAGAGTTCAGAGAAAAGGAAAAAATCCAGGAACCTCTTCCTAAACAGGAAACAAGGGATGTGCCTCTATACCTGTTCAAGAGAAGGGGGAGCAGCATTGACCAGGCGATAGGAAAGCCTATCTACTCCTATTGCATGCACACGCACACACACTCAGAGGAAAAAATACCTTCCTATATATAAAGTTTCAACTTAGTTTAAGTGCTAACATGCATTTTGGTGGGAGGGTAAAAGACAAAACCACTTCATGGCTGTTACTCATGGTAGAGTTAAATGTCCGGTGCTAGCATGATTATTTCAAAGATTTCATATTCAAACAGAGAACTCAAAAAAAAAAAAAAAAAATAGAAAAATGAAAAAGAGGTAGAGTAAAATTTGCTTCAATTTCAAAGAACAATTTTCAAACTAAAATAATTACTAACAGCAATTAAAAATAAATAAATGAAATGAACAAGAAGGAAACAGATTAGAAAATGGATAATTGCTTACAATGAGAATCAAAAATACTGGCAGACTGGCAACAAAGAACAGAATATTTTTTCTCAAAAGTATTTACAAGCAGACTAACAAAACCCCCAAGATGAAAATCAGCCACTTCAAGTGGATGGTTTTAAGTGTAATTAATCAACAATAGACTATGTACAAACAATAGACCAACTGATAAAAAAAAAAAAAAACAGGAAATAAACTTCTTTGCCTTTTGTTAACTATGAAAAGGCATTTGATTCAGTAAAATACTCAGCAGGTTTTAACTAACTATAAGAGTTTTGTTTTAAAGAAAATTATATAAAAGTTATTGAGAATATACACAACAACAAATTGGTGCAATAATTCAATGAAACAAAAACACAAATAAAATAAAGACTGGCAAAAGGAATGGGCAAAGGTAAATTGGATTTTGCTTAAATTATATGCAGAGTATATTTGAAAGATTTTTCTTGAAAGTAAACCAAGAAGAAACAGGAGTAAACTTAAAGTGAGAATATTTAAACCTTCTACAATTTGCTAACAACATTTCATTCATATCAGAATTATTGGACAATTTAAAAAAAAAAAAAAGCTAACCGATTTGAATACCTCCAGGTAGGTTCAAAGGTTTTAAAAAATAAAACAAATCAATGTTCAATTGTAAGTATAGATGATGAAGAACTGGAAAAAATCCATCTACTTAGTGTAGGAGATGAAATTTAAGAAAGATCATGAGAGTGAAATAAAATGACAATTAGTTGGAAAGTATTTCATAAAAATAGACATAATGAAAAAGCACCTTGCTAATATGATTAAAACAAAGTATTTAATGAGTCTCTGATGCCAGTTTTGACATAAGAATGCAAAACATGTAAATAGCAAAAAAAAAAAGTTAGAAATGCACAAAGATTAATACTTGGAATAATTTTCAGAGCTAGAAAGAGATCAACATGGATCAGAGAACAGAACAAAATAAGGCACTTCAAATAAAGACATGCTGAAAACATAAAAAAAGAACAAAAAAGGATTAACTGGTTTATCAATCCTCACTCTTCAGAATCAATTGGGGACAAAAATATGTGCACAACTAAAAAAAGGAGAAAAGAAGAAGAAAATGTCTAAGTTGCCTTCCCTTTATAAGCAGCAGGAATCTGTTTTTAATTTATGCAACCTTGATAGAAATTGATTTTTTTCTCTTTTTAGTCTTTATGCACATATATTTGTCCTCAATTGGCACTGAAGAACAAGGAGCAAAAACTGGTTGGCCCCTTTTTTGTATTGTCTTTGTTAGATATTTTTTTTTCAATCTGCCACTTTTACTTGCTATACCTTTGTTTCATATTTATATATACTTTTAATAGATATGTTTTTAAAGCCTTAATAATATTATGGAGTTGGGCTAAGTAGAAATTACAGGTAGAGAATGTTGAGAATTTAATTAGTTTACAGGAAGCTGCAACATAAGGCAGAGGGTCATTTTTTTAACCTTTTATAAGTTTTGTTTCTTTTTAAGGTGCATCTTATATGTTATTAAACATGTTAAATGAAAATGTCAGTTTTTAATCAAATTATGACTGGCAATGAAAAGTGGATGTTTTACAAGAACATGAAATGTAAGAGTCCAATGTGCAAACAAAATAAACCAAAGGCTGGAGTTCATCTAAATGAAGGTGATGATGTGTAAACCGTGAAATTGGAAAGGAGTTCTCTACTATGAGCTTCTTCCAGCACTCCAAACTATTGATTTAAACAGAATAATACTCTCAAATAAAACTAAATGAAGGTAGAAACCAATATTGTATCTAGAATTAACTAAAAGAGACTATAGAATTTTGTCTTTCACTCCAAGCAAGGAGATAAAGCCACTAAGCTGCAAGGAATTATTGAGAGTGAAAGAAACTGAGAAAGGATTCAAAATTGACATTACATTTAAAATTTTGTAGACTGTAGTTAACAGGAAAGGAAGAACCTGGAAGAGAGTTCCACAGGTGAGAAATTATTAGAAGAGAGTTCACAGGTGAGAAATTATTAGAAGAGAGTTCCACAGGTGAGAAATTATTAGAAGAGTATTTACAATTCCATCTAAGCCATTTCAACAGTAAAGTGATGAGACCTAGCTGCCAATCTAGTATTGTAATCGAATTCATAAAGCAGAAAATATATCAGAATGACTGTCATGAAAATATTTATAGAAAAAGCCACAGTGAAGCTTATGCCATAGTGGTAAGTAAGTGATTGAACTGGCATTCCAGATAATGATTGTTAACATTATAGATTCTATGAGGATAATACTACACCCACATGTTTCTTTGGTGACCTGGCAATAATTGTCACAACTTGGCTGGGAAATAGTTGCACATCTACAATATTCACCAGATATTATAGTTTTGGTTAACCATTAATCCCAGTTGTTACAGAATTCACTTAATAAAAATTTTGAAGTCTTTGGAAGTTTGCAAAAGTCATAGTGATCTATTCTTTGTTAAGAAAGATAAAATTGCCTGAAAGATAGCTGAAAATAGTGGAATAAAACAGTAAATATGCTGGGTCAATATAAAAATATGTATCTTATTTTCATTTAATAAAGGGGGGGATATTTTTGGCTGCTCATTATAGCCTATAAAAGTATTTATATATTAAATACTTAAGGACATTATGGGCCTTGGTATTTTCATTTTGTATTTGCTATTTTTAACCATCAAATATATGAGAATACTTTGAAAATAATGTTTCTTATTTATTCTCAAAGAAACTACAATAAAAGTTAAATGAAGCACAATAATACATTGGATAAAGAGAAGGTTTCCTACCACAAAAAACAAAACAAAAAAAACGAAATATACTTTTTCTGCAATAATGAACAAGTGCTTTTCACTTTGTAGTTGTCAGGAATATAGCTAAGCACATACAATGCAGTTGCCATTGCCAAAATACATTACCTAACTGTGCTCACATTCACTGTTTGGTCTGTAAATGTTCAGCAAATATCAATGAATGTTAATGCATTTATCTCTTGTGTTATGGGCCAATATAATAAAATAGAAGCATTCTTATAAAAGCTTTTAAAGAAATTATAATTCTCACCAATGGTATTTTCATTTTGTCTTGCCAGTGTGTATTAGAAAGAATCGATTAGTCAATTTACATAAGTGAGCCATTTCATCTAGATTTGCAATTACAGAAAACCTCATGATAAAAAATATATATATACATCAGGCATATGCATCATCCTTTCCTCCCTTTAAGAACTGCAATCATATAAATATATTCTTACTTAAATTTAATATAAATTATCTAAATATGAGTTATTTTTAATCTTTTAAATATATCTTATTTCTAAGTATAATTTATTGTTTTTTTTTTTTTTAAGTAGGAACCTAACCTTTTATATAAATAAAATTTTTTTTTATATAACTCTTTTCAACCCTCTTTTATTTTCAAATTAACACCTCATTCTTCATATAACATCAATTTAATGTCAAAGTTAAAATCCGTATTTAATTTTATAAAACCTCTTCCCTTTAAGGATAATACCTTCACCCTCCCTTAACCACGTCTTGGGTATTTTGTCTGACTGAAACATCAAAATGGATCAATTTTTCAACAGCTATCAAAGTTAAATTTCTAATTCTGACATGAATTCAGTCTGTATACCCGGGTTGAATAAGACTTACGTAGATTTCATCAGTTCAAATAGATCTAACCCTCCACTGTTTGAAGTAATTTTGGATTTTGTTGTGTAATACTACACACACACACACACATATATATATATATATATATATATATATTTTTCCTTTCCTGTTCTCATTTTTGAGTGGATCATATTCTAAATACCATTTAAAAGTCCCTGAAACTATTTTCATTGAATCAAGACAACCTTATGCAAACAGAAGGATTGTTTGTTTGGACTGGGATTTGTTTATAAAAAAAAACAAAAAAAAAAAAAACAAAGTCCCTTTTTAATTATGTTCATCTTTATTGCCTTAATTAAATTCTCTACCTTTAATAGTCTTAACTTTATATTGATAGAAAAACAAATTTATGTCCAACAAAAAAGTCTCAATTCCCTGTACTGTTCAGACAAATGAATCTTTTTACCACTTGCTTGAAGCATTCAACTCCCCCCATAGAGAATAACCTCACCATGCTATGGGGTGCTGCTATAGTTTCCATAGCAAGTATGTTTTATGGGGGCAGAATTACTAGGATCACCCATAACCAGTTTTGAATTCAGAATTATCTTTCTCCAAGACTGGTTAACAACCTAGGCTAATGAATACAGTTTGCCCTGCTACTTAAACCATAGTTGGGAGGGGGAGATGTATTCATACCTTTCCCAAGGGCAGTCGTGCAAACGTTAACACAATAACCTGAGATTTGAACATGGCTTTCTGTGTCAATGACTGTGCTACATTATGCAGCAATCCATTCTTTACACTTGATGTTAAGTGCCGAAAACTGAATCGGCCAAAACATTGTGTTAATGACTTCAAGTAAACAAAGAAGAGGCTAAACTGTCCAAACTATACTTGAAATGTTAACAACTCTTTTCAAAGTTATAAACAACACAAAAGATCTCAATTCAGTTACAAAACAGAAGAGACCTTATCAACAGTGCACATGAGTTTGTGTGTGAATTATTTCCTTAATGAATTCATTGTATTAGTACCAAGGCAATAAGAGACAATTACAATGAATTGTTGGGTCTCCAATTTAAAAGGTTTTAGGAATTTAACAATAAAATAATCTACAATTATGTGGAAAGTCCTTATCATTTCAAGAGGTGTTAAAGATTACTTAAATTTTGTGACGGATTTAATAGTTAATGTCAGGAAAAAGGTCAGGTCAAGAACTTTTCACAGAAGCGATTAAGTAACAAAAGAGAGGTGGGTAGGATATACAGCAAGATGGAAGGATAACAGGAGAAGCAAAAGGTTGGTAGAATAGTGTCCAATGGACAACCGGTACAGTAGAAAAAGAACATACAGAAGATAGAAAAATAGAATTTGCTGGTAAGACAAAGAATAGCAGTAAATTTCTCATAAAATAAAATATATATATATATATATATATATATAGATAGATAGATATAGAGTAATGATACAATATGGTAATCTGTATGGAATTTCCAGGATATATATCAAAAAGATATATGTCAAAAGAAAGAGAAAAATTATTATTGATTAAAGAATATGAAACACTTAAAATATATATAGTTACTTTCTTAACAGAAATTACCCACTTAAATCTATCAAAAATATTAATCACTAAGGGTTCCAAACAAAATAGAAATATTTTTCTAATCTATGAAACAAAAAAAGAATAATTTTAGAATAACCACATTTTTTTTTTTTAAATTTTAATTGCAATATCCACAAGGTTTCTCATCTCTTAAAAGATTTCCAATATTTGAAACTCGACCAAACAATTAGAAATATATTCAGGGAGAACCCAATTCATGCCAGAGATCATCTCCCCATCTACACACACTAATGTCATCTGGCATACATAATTCACCACCTAACCAAGGGAATATCGCCTGTAATAAACCTGATGCCAAGTCTGTAAGCACATCATCACTGATAGCAATCCCTACCCCAGCACTCAGATAATATTCAAACCACTGACTCTGACTTGTGACAGTTCAAATCTTATATATTTATTTTTCAGCCACAAATGCAAAAAAAGGAAATAATGTTGAAGAAACAGAAATGGAATACCGTCTTTGGTTCAATAACCATAAAAAAAAAAATAAAAAAAACCCTCAAAGGCAACAACAACAACAATTTCCCTGTCGTTGCAAACTTCAGCCAACTATTTGAGAGCATTGATCAGATGCATGCTTTTAGGGTCTTCATTTAACAGTCAACAAGACAACAGATCAGAGTTGAAATATATTTTCAAAATAAAATCCCACATTGGGGGATTAAACAGGAATTTGGGTTTAATAAAAGAGTATAATTTAACAACAACATTCTTTAAAAGAGTAAGTCCAACTTCTTTTCTTTGTTTATTACTCGTATCATTGAAAAAAAGTATCTCCAAAAATTTCAATTTTAAAATCTTTCTCTTTTTGCTTCAATTTAATCAAAAGGCTCATATATAATAAACATCATAAATCTTTTTGCTAATAATATCATTTTGTTGGGTTTTTATTCTTCAAATTTTATTAACTGGCCTATTAAATCTACATCATAGTGTGTGTGTGTTTGTGAGATCAGTTTGGTTCATTCCTAGTAACTCTTGTAACACAAAGAGGGTCATACATTATTACCCTTTCTAAGAGAGATAGAGAACATGATTGGAGGAAATTAATGTTAACATATTAAACAAATATAAATCAGAGCAGTAAAATGTTATTTTTTTCTTTATGTCACTAGAGATGGAACAAGAGAGCATCCTCATTTATAAATTGTTAAAAGTCTTTCTACAATGTCATCATGTGGCTTGTATTACTGCAAATGAGTTGCAGTAATTAATAATACATTAGCTGTTTTGATCCCCATTATACTTCTGTGAAAACAAACTCTTTACTTCTATATTGTACATATGAAAAAGGCTGTAGAATGAAATGGCTGAAATGCAAAGAATGAATTCAACAGTTCAAACAACTTTTAGAATCAAACATTTGTGGGTATTTTTTTATTGCTATGTCCTTTCAGGATATTGGTTTCACGTCTCTCCACAGCTGCCTTTTCTTTAATATCTGTTAATTCTCATGACTGTTCTAAGGAAAGACAGTTTTCTGTCGCTGCTCCCTTTTTATGAAGTGTCTCCCATGAAAAGGTTGGTAATCATGGCCCTCCACAATTTCTTTTCCTTCATAGCTCTATGTTAATCTTCTTATTTGTCCCAGTTTCCCACTCTGCCATCGATTTACACAATTTTCTTAGGGAGGTTACTGTTTCTCTCTACCCATCTCACTTATGAGTGTCAAATTCTCCAAACCCTCTTTCTTATGTCTCCTAAAAATTTCAGCTGCGTACATTTTTCTTAAAACTTCCTTCCCACTTTATTCACATTTATTTTACTTATTCATCTTGTGCCTTCAGGATATGGGTAATCACTGCCCCCCCACCTTAGTTAAAGCTTCTAAGATTTATAATGTAAACATAGACATGCATAAACATACTGCATGACAACTGTCAAGCAATCTTCAGAACCTGGCATTGTGTAGTCTTACCCCAGAAATATAGAAAATTTTAAATAATTTACATACATATATGTATTAACTAAAATTTGCTATATTTACAAATGATACAATACTTATTATCAAAGTCACAGCATTTGTAGGTATAGATAGTGAGGACATAGGAACAGACACTCCATGTTAACTGCCAGTTTCATACCTCAAGTGATCTTCAGACTGTGCCACTATTCCTTTAGTGGGTTCCATATATAGGTCACTGAGGTATAGGAATCATACATGGTCTGAAGATCACTTGAGGCATGAAGCTGACAGCCACCATGCAAAGTGGATTCCTGTGTCCACACTGTGTGTGTGTGTGTGTGTGTGTGTGTGTGTGTGTGTGTGTGTGTGTGTGTATATATATAAGGTAGAGATGTGCAGTTTAACCGAAAAACCGACTTTTTTCGGTTTCATCTCCACACCATGAAACTGCATCGAAATTTTTTATGAAACCGAACGATTTCGGTTTAGTTTTTATATCACTACTGAGTGACCATATCCAAAGAAACACTATTGAAAAAGACTTTTAGCTGTTAATAAAATTAAATTTTATCAACATTTATACCGTTATTGTAAGAGAAAAAGATTGAACAAAAATATGTTAAAAACACTTAATAGACTGTGAAATCTATTTGTTTACAAAAGAAATGAAGAAGAAAAGAAAAAGGAAATATGACATGATGCCTGTAAGTGAAATCTATTTGTTTCAGTTTAAAAAAAAAAAAAAAAACTTTTTGTGGTAAAATTAAATTAACAACAAAATAGCAAGTAAAAAAAAAAAAAAAAAAATAGTTGCTAATTTCGTCTTAATTTTAAATTTTTTGAAGTCGGATATTTTGTTTTCCAGTAAGCCATTTATGCCAATTACGAATAATACACTTAAGATTACATTAAAATGAGTAAAAATAGTTTTTAATTTCAGTTTTAAAATGTATATCTAAAAAAGAACAGGTGCTACTCGCAGATTTGGAAATCTACACATTCTAAAA
Source organism: Acanthosepion pharaonis (assembly GCA_903632075.3). Taxonomy (NCBI): domain Eukaryota; kingdom Metazoa; phylum Mollusca; class Cephalopoda; order Sepiida; family Sepiidae; genus Acanthosepion; species Acanthosepion pharaonis. The sequence goes on along the minus strand of CAHIKZ030000572.1, from coordinate 400,327 downwards.
ATGAAATTAAAAGCTTTTAATTATTTTAATATTTAATTTTAGGTGTATTTGATAGACAAAAACAAATTTATTTAGGGGAAAAATAACTCATTGATTTTTCTTGTTTAGAAGAAATTTATTTGCAAAACCCCAATAATAGTCAATAGTCAAAATAGTTGACTAGTGTACTAAAAATAGTCAAAATAGTTGACTAGTGTACTAAAAATGAATTGCTGTATTTTTATTTTATTTTTTTAATTTTTTAATTTTTTTTTGGCTTACTTTATAATTTTTGAAGGAAATTGCTTCCTCGGGTCAGAGAAGAAATGATCTTCAAGGAATCGAACCTGTATCCTATATATATGTATAGGATACAGGTTTGATTCCTGTCAGAGGACACATTTATTCTATGAAAATTTCTTGGACATTCAGGCTGGTAAATGTTGTTAATATTGTTTATCATAAACAGAGCATTTACTTAAATATTTGTATCTATAAAAAGAACGTATAAACATAAAAAAAAGTCCTAAAACATATATATATATATATATATATATATATATATATTACACACACAATCTGTGGAAGTATAACATTTTATTATGGTCTTAAAAACAGAGATTTTAAAAATATATATAATATATGCACAAATATATAAAACAAAAGTTGGAGGAAGAAAAGAGCTTATAAAAGAAGAGGACATTGTCCATCTATCACACACAGTCGATGAATGACTTTGTATGCACCTATGTAATAAAGATGTATGTGTGTGTGAGTGTGTGTTGAATGTGAGTGACTTACATGTAAGATTCAAAATGAGTTTTTTTTTTTTTTATATTATGAATTGTTTGAACCTCTGGACAAACTGTAATTTAGCAATACTGCAGTGAGATTATTTGAATGACAAACACATGTGGAGGAGAAAAAATGGTTTTTGCTAGGTTTATCATTTTGGCAACTTCAAGATAATTCATTAAATGAAAACCAGAATCATATTGCAAAACAAATGATAAATAAAAAAGTTGATTTAAATTCTTCAAAGAATTCTACTTTTAAATAATATAGTCACTAAAAACTATTTTGTTGAATTTCCCTGTTTTTCTATGAAATTAATTGTGGTGAAACATGTTAAAAAAAATATTTTTTACCAAGATTTTCTAAAAAATAACATTTCTAAAATAATTTTATTCATGAATAAGTCCTGAAAGTAGAATTATTTGATTTTTGCAAGAATTTCCAAATTAATGTCTTTCACCATAAAAAAGATGCTAAAATTTACTATGTATGGTCCATCTGCTGACGCAAGAAAAACAAAATATTTTTGATCAAAAAATACTTTGATCCTTCCTTTTAATAATAAGGATTTTGATAAAACTTTGTTCTTATCAAGTTTGGAGTATTTTTTTCATCCCGGTATGCTAATTTTTTAGTGATTTTGCAGAGGTACCTATGATACAGGTAAAAATCAGGCGTTTAACTGTTTCACATGGATCAGGTTTCATCTTACTAACTTTGCTGATGTAGATTTTGTTTTTACTAAATAAAATACTTTTTCTGGGGATGATAGATCATCAGCAAAACATATCACAGTAAAAATTTATATATATATATAAAATTTATATGTATATATATATATATATATATATATATATATATATATAAAAAAAACATGTTTGGTTAAATAATATGGACAAGTTCTGTCTATCAAATTTTTTTTTTATCAAGTCTTTCAAGTTTCTGAATAAGTTTTGTTGTGTTGGTAAATTTTCCAAAATTCATATTAACTTTCATTTTATATTCCCCCTCCACCCAACCAAGTACTTTCGAATGATACTCCATTCTTTTTTGAAGGATTGTTCTGTGTGTAGCTAGGCAACTGATTTTTAATTCCAGCATTCAACATTTGATGTACTCCATCTCAACTCATTCAAAGTGCCATCATGTACACTATAAACAGTCAAATTGAATCTTTTTTGCATGTGTATGTTTTTATATTGAAATAAAATATTGAATGTAAAAATAAAAAAAACACACACACACAAACATTTCAGTTTGGCCACCAATATGACAGCATCTTCAGTGACTTGAAATGGATTTCATCAAATGTCTCTATGGTACCAATGTAATTCTCTTTATTAAGAAATCTTTCAAAAATAAAATATACTTTTCTGAAACTTTATTGGAGGAATATTAGCTGATTTAAAGTATAATTAATCTGATTTGAAACAATATTATTCACTTTGAGTTTAAAATACCACAGAAATTCATTTCTTTAACCCGACAGTAGTTATGTTGACATGTTAACAGTGTGAGGATGTATCTAATTTTTTTCTATTGAGACTTTATCTGTAAAACATAATTGAAGAATCTGTCTATATTTCTGAGATGAGGTATTATGTACACTATTTACATTATTCGGATTATTGTCCTCATCTTTGTTGCCATATTTATTACAATGTTTCGGCTGTTGTACACTCCGGCCTTCTTCAGGTGGTTGGGATGTCGAACTGAACCCTTTATTTCGCTCACTGGGGTAGACTGTTCTAGTTCCATGTGTCATGTCTAATGAATGTCAGTTATCAGTTATCTCCTGTTAATTCCCCTCTCCAAGTTCTCCACCATCTTAACCAGGTATTGAACTCACACTCTTTGGGTCCTGTCACTGGATCTAACTATCGCCTTTATTGACTGTGCTATGTGTTCTTTTTACCCCAACTCTTTTTTTGTGTGTGTGTGATATATATTAGTCCAAATATAATGTTGATGTGTGAAACTGTACTACCATGCAGTGTTGATTCCTATGTCCACACTGGGTACATCTTTATAAATGCTGTGTGAGTATGTGTACAGCAGAGAAAGAATGAAGAGAATCTTAGGGTGCATTATGCATCTAAGGTTATGAAGTGCAAAACTATTTTTTTTCTAGCAATAGAACCAATACTGTCCTTTTGTCAGCTCTTACAAAAATCTGTGTAGGTACAGGAGTGTTCAAATAAATTCCTACCCATATATATTCTGCCATAACACATCTAACTTGTTATAAATTGATGAGAGAAAAAAAAAGAAAAAAAAAACAGTTCAGTGCTTTATCCAATCAACAGGAAAACCTTACAGCCATCTATTTTTAGCCCAAGGTTTGAAATTACTACTAGTTAGTAATGCTGCCACACCCCACCTTGGCATCTTGTGTACCCAGGAGGCACAGTATGCACGGGTGGGTGAGGAGAAGCTGGGACACAGCTGATGAGGTTTTATTTCTCTGACAGACAATGAAATTCATACCTTCTCAGGTTCAGGTTTATCAGGGAACCGTTTTGCTGCTATAAGGAAACAGTCGGGGGCAGGTTTGCCATTCTTCACTTCAGGGTCATCAGTGCTTAAGACAACATGGTTAAATAGGCTAAACATTTCTTGATGGTTGACAATTTTCCATTTGTATTTCATACTACAGCTTCCTGAAGCAATGGCCATTGGGATGTTGTGCTTATGAAGATGAGTCAACAACTTTTTTACCCCTGAACAATGAAAAGAGAGAAAGAGAGAGAAAAAGACATTCACATAGGACAGGAATTGAAAGATTCAGACAATGACAACATTTTCTTTTTAATAGTATGTTATTTCAAGATGTCATCTTGGTTCTATAGAGATTCATTTTCTTCAATATCTGGGAATTGTCATGACTATTTGGGATGTTTTACCTTCTCCATAGTTTGGATTTCAGAGTTTTCCTGGTCTTCAACTTGTTGCTATCCAAGGCTAAAGGGTCCAGTTTTAATAACAAACAGGTTTTACAGAGTAGAGTCACTAACCCTATGCTTAACCAGTTTTGAATTCAAAGTTGACCTTCTCTTAGACAAGCAACCACTCAAAGCAAGAGAACACAGAACTATTTAATCCATAGCTGGTGGGGGATGGATGGATTCATGCCTTATTCAAGGTCATCTGTGTGAAAAGCAGACAAAACAGACTAGACTGGAACTTGAGTTGCCAATTTTACTTTCTGCACTGATTGGTATTATACCACTCACACACCCAATAAAACATTTTCATCTTTATTGAATCATTTCATTAAAATTTTTTCATAGCATTTCATATTGTTTAAACTGCTATAATTTATGCCAAATAAAACATTTTCTCTGTAAAACAACTGCTAAAAATATAAATGTATATAATTCTGAAATTTCCTATAGACCAAATTTTATTCCAGAATATGCTCCGCTAATAAGGGCAAACACAGGCTATGGATTGCATACAGGCCATTCATTGCATATATAAAGTATTTAGGGAAAGAAATTCTTATTTCAAAATTTCAGAAACTATGAAGATGCCAAAGAATTAATTGGTGGAAAAACTGAGATGAAGGCAATATTTAAAAAAAAAAAACACACTCTATATATATATATATATATATATATATATATATATATATATATATATGCACATTGAATGCTGATGTTAATGAAATATTGCTCAATGGTGGTGTTAAAATTGTGTGTGTTTCAAAAAATTCATATGCCAAAAATGAACTTGTAATTGCATGCATGAGGCCCAGTATAAATAGTTACAAATAATTATTGACCGATTTTATCATTGTGATATTTTTGCATTACATCAAGTCTTAAGAAGATAGTAACTAGGGTCCACAAATTGGAGGAGAGAGTTATCAATGATAATGTTCTGACTTTGAAACTGCAGTTATCTCCCTTTAACTATCTGTTTTTTTATTTTTAAATATACTTTTTATCACATAAAACTTACTTGCACCTCAAATTTTATGTGTTAAAAAGTATGTTTAAATATTGCCTTTATCTATGTTGTTTATCAAAATTTGGTGAGGTGTGAGCATATTTTGATTCCAAAAATGCATCTCAGAAAAAAAAAAAAAGTTTGGGAACCACTGATTTAAAAATTTTACTGATTTTCATGCACACATACAAAGTATTTTTATATGCATTTTATGAGTTTCACTTGATTTCAATTTGACTATTTGAACCAATTTATTCTTTACTTTAAAAATAACAAAAAAAAAACAAACCAAAAAACTTTCAAATTCATTTGTAAGAGATATTTAAAAACTAAATAAAAGAGAAAGGCCATCATGTTATACTAAAAGATCTCATGATCGGTGGGAGAAAGGTTCCAAGATTCACCACTGAGGACATGAATAACATTAAGCTATAGATTAATAGGTATATATGAAAGTTGTCACTGAGAAACTGACAGCTTACTTAAAAAACAATTTAAAAAAAAAATAAAAGAATTTGAACAAGTTACTGTTTAAAAATAATATTAAAATGTACAAATTAATAGCGACCATGAAAAAAACATATCTATCCTCATATCTAGATATCAAATAGTAAGTTCACATTAGTTGATGGAAAAAAGTCGTAGCAATACTGAAGGAAAATGGTCTACTCATGAAAAAAAAAAAAAAAAGAGTAGAGAAAAGTTTTTTGACAACTAATTTTTATCAAATAGTATTCATCAGACTTTCTATTAGTTGCAATGTTTGTCAAAATAGAAAAATATGGATTTTTTTTTATCATTTCAGAAGATAACTCTTTAAAGATCAGGGACCAATCTAACACTGTATTTATATTAGGAACAAGACCTCACCCCTCCCCACTCTAAAATTACTTAAAAAAAAAAATAAAAAAAAAGAGAGAAAAGTTTTTTTCAAATCAGACCATCCATTACTTGTGATGTTTGTAAAAACAGAAAAATATGGATTTTTTTTTGTATTATTTCAGAAAATAACAGTGTATTTATATTATGAACAACCCCTCCCCCATAAAATTATTAAAAAAAATAAAATAAAATAAATGAAAAAAAAAAAAATGGAAAAAAAAAAAAACATTTATTTTTAGCCTGACAAATGTCATGAGCAGAGAAAGTTCTAATGAATGGTAATTGCCAAAAATTAGTCGCCAAAAATTTTTTTACATTTTTCACAGGTGGACCATTTTCTCTCTTCCCTTTCAATTGGGATTTTACCTTTTGGAAAAATCAGAATTGTAAAAAGTCAAATCTGGGTTGGGAGGAAGAAGATTAGTGACTTGACCGATTTAGTTGATGGGATATTTTGCTGAAAAACTGTACTGATATGAATTGCAATGATTACAGAATACACAAGCTCCTTCAATTCTGTCATATTACTAACTGAGTAACAACATCTGAGCGTTACTGTATGTGCCTGCATAGTAAGATCATCTCTGATTGGTTGACAAGTACATCATGGCTACACAACCAGTTCTCTTCATTTACAAAATTATACATTTAGAACTTACCTTGTATATAGTGTTTAATATAAAAGAGGTTTTACTGAAGCTTGTTTTCTTCAGTTGTTTGTTGTCATAGTTGGAAACCTTCCAAGAATTTTTAATCTGATACTTTGTTCAATCCATCGAGTAGATTGTTCTGGTTCTACTTTCCAGGTTTTGGGGAAATCTTTCATAGCACTTATTACTCAACAGTCTTATTCATCTTTGTGTTGCTTGTTCCACAACCTAACTACAGACGTTCGGTTCAACAGTAGATTTCCCAAGAGACATGTGAACAAATAGAATAAAGTATGAATTAAAACATATCTCAAAGACAATTGGGAGTTCAATCCTTGGCTCTGGTAGTACTGAAAAATCATATTATCCTTTTCTTCTATTGAACCAGAATAACTACACAAAGGTAAATAAAACTGGTGAGTATAAACTGACATGAAATATCAGTTAAGCACTGAAAGGGAAAGAAGAACTACCTTTGTTGATTGAATAAAGGGTTTGTTTTAAAATTCCAAGTAAGGTGAGTACAACAACAGAGGTTAGAGGGTACAATTGCCAAAATGTTGTGATAATAACAATCAAGATGAGCATGCTGGTTTGAATAATAAAAGTCTTACAAGACGACCTTGCATAAATATTTTAATGTTTGATCATATGGTCAAATCTGGGTCAATGGTTTTTTTAATGGTTAAAGTTTTCTGAACCACTTCATAGTTGATAGTAACTAAATCCTACATTATTTCCATTATTTGGACTATTGTCCTCATCTTTGTTACCATAGTTTTTACAGCGTTTCGGCTGTTGTACACTCCGGCCTTCTTCGGGTGGTTGGAATATCAAACTGAACCCTTTATTTTGCTTGCTGGGGTAGACTGTTCTAGTTCCACATGCCATGTTTAATGGATGTCAGATATCAATTATCTCTTGTTAATTTCCTTCTGAAAGTTCTCCACTGCCTTAGCCGGGTATTGAACTCACACTCTTTGGGTCCTGTCACTGGATCTAACCAACACCTTTATCCACTGTGCCATGTGTCCTTGGAGAGGGGAATAACTGATAACTGACATCCATTAAACATGGCACGTGGAACTAGAACAGTCTACCCTAGTGAGTGAAATAAAGGGTTCAGTTTGACATTCCAACCACCTGAAGAAGGCCGGAGCATACAATGGCCAAAACGTTGTAATAAATATGGTGACAAATTGAGGACAATAGTCTGAATAATGTAAATAGTGTACATAATACCTCATCTCAGAAATAGAGACAAAAACTAAATCCTAATCCTAAAATAATGACCATTCATCTAATTTATTGATGGATTTCATTAAGATCTCAGTTCGTGAAAAAAAAAAAAAAAAAAATTTACAAATGTATATATGAAGATAATTCATACAATTTTGATCTTCAAAAATTTAAATGCAATGTCAATCGTCATCTTCTGCCTTCTTAATCCCTGGTCTTTTATTGTTTTCTCTCCCTTTAATAGTATTATTTTTTTTGTTATATTCTTTCATACTCAGTAACCCCTGGCATCTTAGTGGCTTTGTTTTGCTTGGGGGTGAAATGGTTTAAAATAAATGAATAAAATATAAACATTGTTTTTTTATTGCTAAGTGCCAAAACTGGTGTTAGGAAATGAATTCACCTAAAAGAAGTCCAATTTGGTAGTTTTTGCCAGAAAGTGATTTTGTCATCTTTGCTTCTCTAAGAGATAAGAACAATTGTAATCAAAGGCAGCCAGTCAAATAAAATCAAAACAAATCTCTCTCACTTTATCTTTCACACACACAATTGACGGATCTCTCAGCAACTGTGGGAAGTTTCACAGTGTGCAAAAAGAGGACAGGCAAAACACAATGTCTGTAGAAGGAAAAAAAAAAATTCTCAGAAGAAAACATTTCCTTTTCTTTATAAACTGGTCAAAGCAAGGTAGAGAGAATGAGAGAGAGAGAAAGAACGAGAGAGAGAGAAAGAACAAGCAGAAAACAAAAAGATTGTAAAGTCTTTTGAGCAAGAAAGAAAAAACTTTTTTGGATTTCAATATTTTTTTTCAGAATGAAAGAAAACAAAACAATATTTAAATAAATAAAAAGATAAATAAAATAAATAAAATTCAACCTGAAAAGTTGACATTGGTGATCGGTACATTGGTAGGTTTTAAGTTTTTGCTTAAAGATTTTCTTATAAACTGCCAACATTTTCTTGGACATTTTTTTTTTAAATAAAATTATATGCAATGACTGAAACTGAATTCAAGGCCATATTTATTGAGTCAGTTCCTAAGTCTGCTACTAAGAAAATTAGTTCACTATATTGTTCTAGACAATTTTTCTGGTCAGAATCTATCTTGAACTTTTATAAGTCTACCATTCATCTGTGCATTGAATATTGTTGTCACATCTGGTCAGGTGCTTCTGCTGTTTATAGAGATTGTTGACAAAATCCAAAATAGAACCTGCAATGTTACTGGTCGTGACCTGGCATCTCCGCTTCAATCACATTCCCACCACCGTAACAGTTTCACCAGGCCTTTTCTATAACTTCATAGCAATTGTTTTGGTACCTCAACTTGATGAATTGTAATACTAGATTGGCAACTAGCTCACATCATTTTACTGTTGAAATCACTAAATGTAACTAAGTGACTGTGTAATTGGGGGTGTAATAGATTGTGGCACAGAACAAGAAATCAGAAAGCCAAATTCACATTTCCTGTTCTTATCAGTTTTGTTACATTCACACAAATATCATTGGGGGGGGGAAAGGTGTGAACACACTTCTCACCTCCTCAGCTATGGGTTAAATAGTAAAGCAGACTGGGCTCTTCATCCTTGGCAATCAGTCCAGGAGAAGGACAACTCTGAATTCAAAAATATATGTAGCACTGTACAGGAACATATTATGAAGCTAATGAAAAGATCATGGAGTTTACAATAACTGCATAATCCTGGCTGAAGTCTGTCTTCATGATTAATTGTAACTGTAAGTTCTATGCTGATTGTTTCTTCTCTTGCAATTCTCACCAATGGAACTCTTTTCCAGTTTCTTGCTATTTTGATAATTACAATCTACAAAGATTTAAATGCAATATCAATCATTATTCATCTTTTTTAATCCCATTTTTTTTTCTTTTTAAACTCTTTCTCCTCAATATTTCCTCAGTTTTCCCTTACTTACAGCTCTTGTGTCTTAGTGGCTTTATCACCTTGCCTGAAGTGAAATGATTGGAAGGAAAAAAAACGTTTTTTTTTCATTTACTTTTTAAAAAAGATAAGCAACAATTTTTTTAAAATTTCATTTAATAACTTTCTTAATTGAAAAATAAGATAATTTTCTAATTTCTTCTAAATCATAAATTTATTTCACTATTATATATAAAAAATCCTTAAGATTGTTGGCAGATATGAACAGACTCTTGAAAGTGACTGGCTGGCTTGAGTGATAACTTTCTGCTACGGATTCCTGGAATGCACGTGGAATAATTAAGGGGAAAGTGTGTATTATCCTAGTTATTTATGAATGAAACAAAAACTTTATCAAGATATTTGGGCAATAGGACAATATACAGGGAGAAGTAATTTCATGCCTTTGAATAAAACATGACTATAACAACCCAGATGAGAATGCAAGTCCAAAGAGAAAAGCATATAATGATAATTATTCATTTAAAAATTCATTAATGATTAATCTCACAAAAAAGTAAAGCATTCCCAAAGCAAACTGATACTACTGTAACAATTTCCTTTCTACCTTCAGATCTCTTAATGGTTTACATTATATATATATATATATATATATATATATATATATATATATATATATATATATATATACACACACACACATTGTGTGTAACTATGCATATGAAGAAAGATAAGTACATTTTTGTTATTTGAGAGAATTTTTTAAATACCTGGAAGAAATTTTACACTGGGGAAAACCAGTTTTTCTTCTTGCCGTAATCGTTTCAAGTATTCTTCAACTGTTAAAGGAAGACCAAGTTGATCTGAAATTGACAAAAAGAAAAAATAGTTACAGGGAGATTTTTCTAAGTAAACAAAAGTTATTTTGTAATCATTCATGCAAGACATTATTTGAGTTTCTTAAAAACTTTCTTTTTCTATTTTTTTTTTTTTTTTGCTCAATATGAAATTTTTAAAAAAATCTCTAAAAGTTGGTGCTTTAAGTTTATGTAACATTTGCTGGGAAGTAAGACATCAATTCTGAGAGAAGATTTTTCAGATAACAGCTAATCTTAGCAGACCCCAAACTGTTAACCAGGAGTTTAGTTATTAACACTGATGCATTTCAGTAGCAGTTTAATATTAAAGGATTCTGAAAATCTGAAGTCTTTCCAAAAAGAATTCTCTTGTCTTTTCAGATTTAAGGAAAAGGAGATAAGAACTTTTCAGCACCCCTCATATTTTGATACATAAGACTTGCATAGACCTATACAGTAAATGCAATATAATACTTGAATGTGCCTACCAATAATTGATATATACTTGATGCCAACAGGTCATAAAATGCACTTTTAAGAATTGGGTATACTTATATCCTAATAAAACTATTATTTACAAATGGGCTATTATCTTCATCTTTGTTGTTGTTATCACAACGTTTCAGCTGTAGTGCCCTCCAGCCTTCATCAGGTGCATGTTGATCCAGATAACCTACAAGGAATTGCAAACTGAACCCTTTATTTAATCTATGGGGATAAATTGTTCTTTCCACTGCCTATGTCTAGGGATATCTCATCTGGTTCTTATTTTTAGTACTTCTCAGAATCTGCAATATTATTGGTCCTGATCTGGCATCTTGGCTTCAGTCACTTTCCCACCATCACAACATAGCTTCCCTGTGCCTTTTCTATAAATTCTTTCATGGAACTTTCTTCTATGGTACCTAGACTTTATAAATTTAAGTGCAGTACTTGATTAGCAGCAAAGTCTTATCATTTTATAGTTGAAATGGTTAAATATAACTCTAAGTTCTATACTAACAGTTTCTTCTCTTGCACTTTTTGCTTGTAGAACTGTTCCAACCTCTTGATTCCCATGCAACTTTGAAGTTCAAAAATTTAAATGCAATGTCAATCGTCATCTTCTTCCTTCTTAATTCCCGGTCTTTTATTGTTGTTCCCCCCCTTTTAATAGTATTTTTTTTTAGTTTTTTTGTTGTTATATTCTCTAACACTCAGTAACCCCTGGCATCTTAGTGGCTTTGTCTTGCTTGGGGTGAAATGATTAACAAAAAAACAAAAAAAAAACAACAAAAAAAAAACAAAAAAAAAAAAATAAAAACCAAAATCAACAGTCAAAGGTATGCAACTTAAAGTACACTTATTTCCCAAACATTATCTTAGCAGACAGAGAAATTATACTTAATCTAATCCTTGTAGACACTAATCCACAAAGCTTGTAAGTGAAATCAAATCTGATTAAATAAGATCAATAAAACTGGTTTGAACTTGATTCCTGTGATCATCAAATCATTTTATATTTAATTAACACAAGCAACCCCTCTCTAGCCCTGCAAAAGAGAAAACAAACAACAAACGTCAGTGTTTTTAATTTAGTCCAAACCCCATAGATTATTACACCGAGTAAAATGGCCCAATTTTAACCCCATGTATATAAGGAGACTGATGTTTATTTTGAAAGAGCAGCCATTAGCTCCTCAGAAGATAGCAGAGATTTGAAACTGTTTGCACAAACATACATCAAGTGAAAAGGGGGGGATATTGATAAATGTTTGTTGTTACCATAAATCTGACAGTTTTAAAGCATGGGGAGGCATTATTTATGAATATGGAAAAAGTCTATACAGGAATTTGAGCTTCAAGCTGGAGCAAAAGCATATCTACTAAAAGGTAAAAATATTTGACTTTCTTATCTGCTTTTATATACAAAGCCAAAGTTCTATCTACATCATTTGGAAATCTTGAGTAAATAAAACAAAAACAAAAAAAAATCACATAAGTGTTAGGTAAGTAAAAGACATTTGTCAAATTTGGAAGAAGCTATTACAGAAGAAAAGAGAAAAAGACATTAAGGTACAACCTTGGAGCTTCCTAGATTTTGCATTTTTCTTTATTTATTATTGGAAAAGATAAAATATAGACATACACACCAACATGCCAAAAGTCATGGGATTGGTACTTAGCATTGTACAGGACTCCTGCTAGGCCAGTGAAGTACAATAACAACTCAATATGGCATCAGTTCTATAAGCAATCAGAAGATCTTTAGGGAGATGAGTCATGCTGCCCATAACTCTTTGGTACTTGCAGGTGCAGGATCTTGTGGACAAACAGATTTTTCACCATACCCATGAATTGGGTAAATTGGGGGCAAATATGATGGCCACTAATATATATATATATATATATATATATATATATATATATATATATATATATATTTGTCAGCTGTCAATATACCACATAACACCCTTGAGCGCTTAGCCTTGGAGCGGGTAGAATTGTTTTAGTGGACTCAGCAGTTTTCAATCTGCTTATCTGAATCATCTTCAAAAAGCGAGAGCAAAAATTAAAGGTAAGCCAATCTAACAGTGATCTCATCTCACAATCCTCACACTTGCTCCATATGTGGCCTCCTTTGTAAATCACTAGCGGGTCTTAAATGCCACTTAAGATTATCGCACAAAATTTCATAACTGAATCAACTAAGCTGTCAGATCCTCATACGTTGAAACCGACGGGAGAGTCCATTATATATATATATATATATATATATATATATATGAACATTGAAGTCAACACTCAGAGGTAACAGGCTATTTCATGCTAGGCGCAATTGTTAAGCTGACGATTGCATCCAGCATGAAACAGCCTGTCGCCTCCGAGTGTTGACTTCAATGTTTGCTTTTATATTTATATTTACATACGCTATCTCTGATATTGAGCACTTTATCCCATAAATACAGCACACCTTAAAACTATAATATATATAGATATACATATATGTACATTATATATATACAGATGGTAGGTGGAAAGAAATTTCTTATTGAGAATTACTTTTGTTAATATTATCACATTTGCATGAAACAAAATGTATTGTCATCCTTAAAATGATAAAATTTCATTGCTAATTTTCATTTTTATTTCGGGTGACCAGAATGAACTGCATGAACGTACTCAGCTAGCATCCCATTATGTAGTGTGACAGTCTGCAGTACGTGAGCAGAGATGGTGGCCCATGGACCTCGTACTTCAGTAGATCTGAAAAGCATCAGAAATTGAAATTCCAAGCTGATGAATACAGGATCTGTGGTAGATAGCCACAGAAACAGTTGTCCTTCAACATCCAGATTGGAAGAAAATGTGCAAGGCGATTACAGAACACTGGTGGACAATGCTGGTGCTTAGAATTTTAACACTGTATTTTATTTCTATCATAAATGATCACAACAAAACAGTTTTTTTTTATGAAAATCAACCAATAATTAATAAAGTCATTAACGAATTAAAATAGGGAGTTTCTTTCCACGCACCTTTCTGTGTATGTATCTTGGAAGTCTTCAGAATGCTCCTCAAATTAATTCTGGGGAATTTGGGCAACAGATGATATGGTGCATTATCCTACTGAAATAACTCTCCATTATTGGGGTACTTGAAGTCTAAAAATGGTTACAAAGTAGTTCAATGTCATGGTCACCAGTCAATGACATGTTTAGATGAACTGGCAGACCCAACACAGGTCACTTGAACACATGTCAGATTATTATATAATCACCACCAGCTTGCACAATATTTTGTTGACAACTGGGAACCATGGTCTCATGGGGCTTCTGCTCAACTTAAACAATACCCCCTTTAACGCAAAACAATTGAAATTGTGACTCACTGGATCGTGCCAAACAATGCCATGCTCTCATATCCAATTAGGAACATCATGATCTCATGCTGTGTCTGGTGTTATCATATTAACAGGGCCATCCTGGTGTGTCCTTATCTTATGAAAACTAAACAACAATGAACAGACTCGCTGGTTGTATCTATTACTTCCTGCATTAGATGCAGATGCATTTTGAGCCAGTACTGCTTGCTTGTTCTCACTCATCGCCAGGTAGGTCTTGCAACTTGTCAGTCCAGAAGCACCGCCACATGAGATCTGCTTTCTAAGCCTGTTGCATAGCTTACAGTACCTGGCATTCCCTGCAGTCACCCATCTGAATACTGACCATGCTCAATGTTACTTACCTTCAGTGATTGAACAAAAACCAAGGTTTCAACTTGATATGGCAGTAATATTTGTTAGTGTAGTTAATTCTAGCAAGACCCACCTTTGTTGATGATCATTAATGATCTGTAATTGGCCACTGTGCTGTCTATAGTGAATAGTAATGCCTTCCAACAGGTATTTCTGGTACACATGTGATACAGTAAATTGGGAATATTAAATTTCCCCACAATTTCAGCAATCAAATAGATCCTGTCCATCTGTTAATATGTCCTGTTCATGCTCCAATAATTCATATCACTTTGCCATCATTTTGTTTAGTTTCTTGTATATAGTTTTGTACACATTTGTAAATAATCATTGGGGTTTTTAGATTTTTAATTGTTATTTTATTCCCCTCCCCCACAGAAAATGAATTGTATATATATATAGGGACTAGTTAGGACTTCATAGAGTTGCTGAGGCATTATGGTGTATGAGGAAAGAATGGTAAGTAAGAATGAGTTGTTTTGGTGAAAGGAATATTGTTTGTATGTTTGGGTCAGTGTTTGCGGCCAGATAAGTTTAATGTTAAGACAGAAGATGGCCATCCTTTCCCCCTTTTTCGCCTTGTGCCACATTTGTACATATTGTACAATAAATATTATCACCTTGCCATCATCAGCCTAGCCAGGCATTCACACTGACTCACCAGATGACAGTGCATCACTAATATTGGTCTGAGATTTCATCATGTCAAGGTACAGTGGTACCACCTATCATTACTTTTACATACTGAGGTCCCATTTTGTCTTGTCAGTGTAGTTATCTTATAAACATACATACATTAAAAAAAAAAAAAAGAAACCAGGATAAATCAAAAATATTTACCTATTGTTATCTTTGCAGAATCATGTTCTTTTCTTCCCATCAACTGGGCTTTGATTTCCCAAGTGAACGTTTTTCCATAATCATCACAGATTTTCTGTGTAACTTCTGTATAAAGACGTTCTGTGTCTGTAGAGAATGAAAAGTAATAAATTAAGTTTTTTTTCAGTAAAATAATCAATGGTTTCTTTTTTTCTTAAGGAAAAATACAGAGCTGGGCATAAAAGATTACAAGCAGGTTTCACCTAAGAAAAAAAAAACAAAAAAAAAAAACACATTAAGATGTGATATTTAAAAAAATGACATGATGCATGAAAACAATCTTTGAAAAAGATAAAAGACAAAAAAAAAAAAAAATAATAATAATATACGTACAATTACATTCTCAACAAAAAAAAAACCCAAAAAACTGATGACTTATGAAAGCTGAAACTGGACAATTTGTACTATTTACAATATTTAGACTACTGTCCTCATCTTTGTTGCCATATTGATCACACTGTTTTGGCTGTTGTCTGCTCCGGCCTTCTTCAAGTGATTGGAATGTTGAACTGAACCTTTTATTTCGCTTGCTGGGATAGACAGTTCTAGTTCCACGTGCCAAGTCTAATGAATGTCAGTTATCAGTTATCTCCTGTTAATTTCTCTCTCCAAGTTCTCCACTGCCTTAACCAGGTATTGAACACACCCTCTTTGGGTCCTGTCACTGGACCTAACTAACGCCTTTATCCACTGTGCCATGTGTCCTTGGAGAGGGGAATTAACGGGAGATAACCGATAACTGACATCCATTAGACATGGTACGTGGAACTAGAACAGTCTACCCTAGCAAGCGAAATAAAGGGTTCAGTTCGACATTCCAACCACCTGAAAAAGGCCAGAGCATACAACGGCCGAAATGTGATAAATATGGCAACAAAGATGAGGACAATAGTCCGAACATTGTAAATAGTATACATAATACCTCATTTCAGAAATATAGACAGATACTCGACAATTTATATTCAAATTTTCACCAGAATTCGTTAAAATGGTCTGAAACCTAAACAATAAACTAAGACATCCTTCACAAAAAAAAAAAGTTTATATTCAAATACACACTAAGTAGCATTAATAAGTCCGTAAGCTAAAAATGTAAAAAAAGGATTTATGTGTGTGGATGCTTGTGTGGGTTGGGGTTGTTTATGTTATATATAAATTTCATATTTTTTTTAGTTACATTTATTTTAAATACAAAATTTAAAAAAAAAAAAAAATTCCCTGTATAAAAAAAAATGGATTGCCTGATTGTTGTTAACAAAATTATGTAACAGTCTTAACTTAGCACCTGAAGACTGCGTTGTATAAGAAACTCCGAATTGCTCTACCAGTGAGGAAAAATGTGTGTATATATATATATATATATATATATATATATATATATACACAAGGTGCTAAAATTTATATATACTAAGGGGTAAGGGGTATTAAAATCTATTTATACATACAAAGAGGTGCTAAATTATATATATTCTAGAGGGATGCTAAAATCTAAGTATACAAGATGGCACTGAAATCTATTTATACATAAAAAAAAAAAGGGGCATAAAAATCTATATATACAAGGGAGGGGGGCAGGTGCTAAAATGTTCTCCACTCAACTAAGAAAAGATTTTCCCCCCTACAAAGCTTATATTTCTGGAAATGGGTTGGGTTGAGAACTTTTCAGCACTCCCTTGCATATATCTATATATTTTGTTTTTCTTTTTTAAAACTCATAATTTGTATTCTTTCCATAGTGTCACACGTTGACTAACATTCAACCTGCTTCCCTCATTGAAAATGGTGGTGGTGATGATGATGATGAGGATGATGAAGCAGCCTTTGACCAGTGCCATGCCAAAGAGATTACACCACTTGGATGATTCACATCTCCCTTTGCTTTCCTCATGTGACAATCAAGGTCAGGAGGGCCCACATGCTGCCCACTTCCTCTCGACCCTCCAACAACTGCATGAGGCAGGGGGACTTTAGGAGAGACAAAAATGAATGCAGATTTGCCAATCTATCCTCTCACAGAATTAACTCTCACTCTATTTCCCTATATTTTTTCTTTCTTTGTCACTTTTTTTTTTGCAGGGGGGTGTAGCAGAATCTTATTTTTTTCTTTTCTTTTTTATCTACTGTCTTTATTTTGCTCTCTCTCTCTTTTTTCCTCTCTGTTAATTCATTTTCTTTTTCCAATCACACCCTCACCACCACCATCTATCTTTTTGTTCCCTTTTTTTCCTTTCATCCTGTGGACAAATCATATTTTTTCTCCTCCTGCAACTGTGATCTTCAAATTCAGACAAGATATTCATTGAGTCAGGCATTTGTTTTTTGCTTGCTATTGTAAATAAGTAGAATTTTTCTTTATTACACCGAAATAATATTACACTCCATGATGATGATGATGATGTTGTTGTTGTATTTGTACTACCACTACCAAATGATGATGATGATTATAGTTCTTTTTGTGATTTGCGATACAAAGATGCATGATTTGTGCTAATTGCTATACCAAGTGAAATTGTAATGTGACATTAAAACAATAAAATTTCCCAGATATATGTGTTTGTAATTTATATTCTTTATGTGCACACTATTATTTTCACCTTTGTTGTTATTATTATCACACCATTTCAGCTGGACGAAGTAATTTCAAAGCAAACCCTTTATTTAATCTACAGGGATAAATTTTTGTAGTTCTGCTGACCATGTTTATCTTGTTTAGTTCAGACGAGAACAATCTACCCCCATAGATTAAATAAATAGACTTTACAAATTTAAGTGGCAAGGTCTCATTTTATAGTTGAAATGGTTAAACGTAACCATAAGTCCTATGCTAAGAGTTTCTTCTCTTGCACTTCTCACTTGTGGAACTCTCTTCTAGGTTCTTCCTTTCCATTAATCTTTGATCTTCAAAAATTTCATTGTCAATTGTTCTATATTAATTCCGGTTCTCTCTCCTTAATGTTTTTTTTCTCCTATTCTCTCACACTCAGTAATCCCATGTGTCTAAGTGGCTTTCTTGCCTTGTTTGAGGTGAAATGATTAAATAAAAAGAAGTAAAGTGTTCAGTTGGAAATTACTTTAACTGAAACATTGTAATAATAACAAAGGTGAGGACAATAGTCCACACTTAAGTAATGTAAATAATGATAACTCATCATTCCAGAAATTCAAACAGAAAACATGCTTTTGTTTATAATATGCACCAAAAGAGGAAAAAAAAAGAAAAGAAATAAAAAGCAATTTTGTCTATTATTTAAATAAAATACGGGATGGTCCGAAAGTCTTGTCACCCTACATAACATAATTTTCTATTTTAAATGGCTGACAAGCTCCTACAGTTTTGAAGAGGGTTAGGGTGACAAGAAATTCGGACCATATCAAGATCATATAAAATAATAAAGAATAAATGTCAATAAAATAATAATAAAAATTGGAAAAAATTGATATAGAAACTCATAAACCTGTAAACTGAATGCTAATAAAAGCCATTTTAGGCAGGCCTAAAAATGGATTCATTTTGAAAACTCAGTAAATAAATAAATCCCTTAAATTGTTTTAAAATTCAATCTGTAGTTTTTCAATAATAGTTCAAGATTGTATATCAGTGTAGACAAGCTTCTCTCAGCACCCCCCACTCATCACCCCTCAAGAAGAGCAGATCAATTTCAAAGTAGAGTATTATCCTGGGGCTTGAAAGAAAACACAGATCTGTAATATAGACAATATTATAATACTGATAGCAATAATCCTATATATATATATATTGATAGTAATAACACATTAGGCAAAGATTTATTTCAGTAAACATTGTATGTCATGTGCAATAGATAAAACTATGTCAGATTTAATCATGCTGATTCATCCTTTCCCAATAAAAAGTGTTATTAATCAAAATCAATGTTGGGAAAATTTTTATAATATAAAGGCGCATCTCAAAAGAAAATTAAATATTGTTCATTTTATTTAAATAATTTAGTTTAAAAAGTGACTCATCTATCTTCTAAATTCAGTACATGAAATGAAATCTTTTATTTTAAATTTTGAGGTTTATGGCTGACATTTGACAAAAAAAAAAAAAAAATCCACTACTCAAAAATATAAGATTGAATATTTCAGATTTAAAAAAAAAAAAAAAAAAAAAAAAAAGAAAACCAATAAAAACAATTTATAATACAGAAGTATAAAACTCCTTAAAAAGTCATTTATGCATTCATTACTTTGTTAAGGTTCCTTCAGCATTGGATGACTACATCAATTCCATAGTATGACATAGAGGTGATCAGCCTGTGGCCCTGCTGAGGTGTTATGGAAACCCTGGTTGCATTGATAACAGCCTTTAAGCTCAGCTGTATTGTCAAGTCTGGTGTCTCATTTTCATCTTGACAATAACTCAGATTCTCTATAAAGGTCCAGGTCAGGCGAGCTGGCTGACCAATCAAGCACAATAATACTATGGTTAGCAAATCAATTACTAGTAGTTTTGGCCCCATGGGCAAGTACCAAGTCCTGTTGGAAAAGGAAATACACATTTCCATAAAGCTTGTTAACAGAGGGAAACATGAAGTGGTCTTTAAAAAAAAAAAAAAAAAAATCACTGGGGAGACAGCCGCTTTCACTTTGAACTATATAAAATACAGTGGATGCCATAGCACACTCCCAATTTATCACTTGACTGAAAACGTCACACTGGACCTGCGACAACTTAAATTCTGTGCATCTGTTTTCCTTTCAGAATTTGGAACGTTGATTTCTAAATGAAATGAAAAATTTTCTTTCATCTGAAAAGAAAACTTTAGACAGGAGTTGAGTGTTTTTTTTTTTCTCCCAAAATCATTCCATACATTGTATCTGGTCCAGGAATAGCTTGACCTTCCCAATGCAACACTTCATTGAGGCTTTTGATTCACAGATTCCAGCTTTGGCCTATTCCTTGCAAAGTTCCTCCAAATTAATGAATCTTTTTGTGACGTTCTGAAGTTTGTTTGTTTTTTCTTCTCTTGTCCTTATGTTTCTAATATTTTCTATTTTTTTTTTTGATTGTTCTCATTCCATCTCTTTTTTTCACAATTTCTAACATAGTCTTTCTACTATTGATCATAACCACAGACTTCCAGCATACATTCCCTGCTCCAGACTTAGGCCATCTAGCATTAGGTTGTCATGTCACCGAAGGATCCACTGATGATTTACAAAATAGTGTTCTTTAGACCCAAAGGACAACTATGAGAGGATGATCTATCAACTAAGATTTGACTGGCACAAGGCCAAAATTGCAACGAGGCAATTGTAATGAATTTGTTGCGCTGATAACACAAGACTTGAATCTCATTATTCTTCATTAAATTTTGTTCAACTCCCAACTTTGTCAGTTCCTCTTGGCCAATGTGTATATGTGTTGCCTGCTGCAGAGCCCACAACTGAACACAGGCCTTACATATTTATCTGCAATGACTGAGAGACTGCTTAACTCCTCTTGAGAACAGTTATTTATATATGGCTTTTCTATTCAACTGTGCAGCTGACTTCATTGATCTGATGTGAAATTGAGTGCAAAACATATTCTGGTATAATACCATACAACCATTACTCAATACTATATATATATATATATATATATATATATATACACCTCTCTCTAGAGCTTTCATACATTTCCCTGTCACACTTGTTTCACACTCCCACTAAATATTTTTTTTTTTTTTTGTACCCGGAGTTATATTTTTCTGATTTCTTTTCGAATATGTAGGTCTGATGAATTGGATCGTAATTATGATTCCAATGTAATAAATTATAATGATGGAATATTAGTGCTTCAGCCTTTTATTTATATATATATATATATATATATTGGAAAAAATGTATGACAAAGTGTAAAAAGTTTTTGCGCAGTGTGTTTCATCCTTTAGGACCTCACTGCGACTACACTTGCACACAAATGAAGGATGCTGGGAATATTAAGTTTTCATTTATGTCTCTCCCTCTTTTTATATATATATATATATATATATATATATATATATATATAATCGATTTCATTTAGATTGCTTTCATCACTTTTGTTATTAGATATCCCACATTGTTATAAAAGAAGTTCTGCTAGGAATGGTGACATGTTGTAGGAGCCAGAGATCAAATTTACTTGTGATAAGGCACTCTCTAAAGATTTTTTAATTTAGTGAATCGTTTTCTTCTTTGATCAGAGTAGCATTTTTATGTCAAAATTGTAGTCAGTCTTGTTACAGTAGGCAACCAATGCATTTGATGTATTATTTTGTAAAATGTCCCTTTTGTGTTCATATAATCTTTTATTTAGATCCATTGAAGTTTCTCCTATGTATTTTTTGTGACAATTATTACAGCCATTGAGTAAATTCCTCCTTCAAGTTTTAGCTTATCGTCTTGTTTAGTATTGATTAAGTCTTTTATTGTTTTAGATGTAGTACTAACAGATTTTATGTTGAGTTTGGATAAGTTCTTTTCAATTGTAGATGTGATAGAGTCAGTTTGTAGGACAATATATCTTTTTGATTCATTGGGCTTATCTGGAAGAGCCGTTTTTCTATTTTGGAATATTTTCTGGGCCTTTTGTTCTTTATTTCCATTGAATATAAAATAATTAGGGTACTGAAGATGCTTGAAAGTGTTTTCAATGTATTTCTTTTCTAAATACTGAGGGCTGCAAATTCTGAGTGCTGTTAAGTAGAATCTAATGATTATTCCAGATTTTATTTTGTTATGAGAATAGAAATTTATTAGATCATTTTTGCTGGTTGATTTCTGGTGAACACCAAGTTTTAAACCATGGTTATATAAAGGAAAGATAAAGAATTGTATTCTTCCATTTTGCATATAAATTCTATTGTATGTTTGACTTTGTTTAGTTTATCTATACGATCAGGTAAATCAGTAGCACAATGACATATTAATAGAATATCATCAATATATCAGATGTATGTTGATTATTTAGGTAAAATATTTTGGAAAAGAACAGATTCGAGAAATTCAAAGAAGATACATGTCATTATTCCACTAAGAGGCAATGTCATTGGTAATCCAAATTTTCATTTTTAACAATCATTATTAAATGTGAAATAGCATTGATTGATGATGAGACAGCAGATTTTTATTATTTTAGTTATTGGTAGGGAGAGATTTAACTTTGATTGTGTTAGATGCTTTTTTTTTTTTTTTTAAGAAATTTAGGCATTTTTCAACTGGGACGTTGTGTAAAGGGAACTTTATATGTAGACTAGTGAAGAGTCTGTCAGTCATCTTCATTTCCCTTAGTTTTTCAGAGTTCTTTATACAAGATGGGCTGATTGTTCCAAGGAGAATTTTTGTTACGGCTTTCGCCAGTATGTGTGAGGGGAGATGGGCACTGTCTATCCCTGAGATGATGGGGTTCATTGGGATACTTGTTTTGTGGGTTTTAGGGAGGACATAAAGTTTAGGTGTCCTTATAATATGATTTGTTTTCATTTTTAATTAGTTGCCTAATCTTGTTAAATTTTTGCGTTGCAGTAATGATTTTCTATTTATTTTTTTTATATGTGCTGGCATAATTAAATAGTGAAATAATTTTTTCTATGTATGTATTCTTGTTCATGATCACAATCACACCCTCCCTTGTCAGATAGAGTGAGTGGGGGATTTCCTTATGCTATGTTCTTTAGTTCAGGTGTAGTTACACTAACATAATAAATTTAGTCTGATGAAGTCCTAAAGTCACATAAAACCTTTTTCCACTTTGTCATTTTTTTCTCCAATATCATTCTTGAACACATACACGCAGAGGGTGTAACAGCAAAATTGTCCATTAGATTAAGCTTTGAAACGTATTTTAGAAATGATTAAAGATATTTTACTGGAATTCTCAGAAGTTTTTATAACACTATTGGACTCTACTTTGAGCAATAAGAATGTATAATGACTCTCTAAGCTTAGCAGAAGAATTGTGATGGAATCAATCATAAAATGAAAATGACATGTTCACCATTAATTAATCATAACCAAGAATTGAAAGTTCATATATATATATATATATATATATATATATATATATATATATATATATAAATATAAATAAAACAATCCAATTTGGTCTTATACGTAAAACTAGAAACACCGAGGAAACAAGAGACTTTTATCAAATTTACCAAACACTGAAGAAAGAAAACCTATTTTTTTTTAAAAAAAAAAAAAGAGAAAAAAAAGAAAGTGTGTCAAACTGCTACTATCTTGCCAAAGTTTTTCTTTGGCAATTAGAAGCAGAATTATCCAATCAAAAATTAGGGGACAAACTGAGATTGAGCAACCAACTAACTATGTTCAAAGTTTAGTACTGCTAAATTCTAATTCTTCTTGTTAGTAAGATAAATTAGCAAAGTTTATATTCAATGTAGCGTGAAATTCAAAATTTACTAGTTCGATGTTAATTGGACAATCAAACCAAAAGGTAATATAAAGTAAAGCATCTTTACACTTTAAAAACCACAGAGAAAGCCAAGGTAATGATTGTATGGAAACTAATTATTTAATCAGAAGCAGCACAACAGTTTCTTAAAATAATTAATTTTTATTATAATAATAATAATAAAAACAATAATAATAATGGCTTTAGCATATGAAGACAAATGCAGAGCCAGCTGGTGCCAAGTAGTATAAGATGAAAGTGTTCTGAGTTCCAAGTTGCCATTTCATAAAAGAGGAGAAATTATCAAGAAGGATTTCATGTGGACAGGATTTTTAAAGAGAGAATCATTTTATAATTGTCAAATTCTAACAAAGTCTAGTTAATTCAGCAAATATTAAACTAGAAAGAGAAGAGATTTTTTTTAATGACTTAAAAATGAGATACGCTTTAAATAGCAGAGTTGAAGATTTTTATAACAGCATATGACAAATACGGAATCTTGTTTTTTTTCTACTTGTCCGGTGATACAATCATTTTGTTTTTTAATATTCTAAAATTCATCCAACACAAGACTCGAGAAGCACTCAAAGTAGATGGCTAGTGTTAAAATAGTAATGATGAATGAGGTCTGCAATATGAATGAAAGAGGAAGTGGAAGGAAGGGAAATTTAAAAGGATAAGGAGGCTAGATAACAATTGACCCTTGACCTGAAGAGGTTAAAACTGCAGTGTTCAAGGAAACATTCACTTGGAGTTTGTTCTAAAAAGTGACAATTCTTAAGCTGTCAGGGTGGAATTTTCTTCATACATTTTGGAAAATGGAGGTGATTGAAGGAATGAAAGAAGCATGTTGTGCCCTAGCAGTAAAGAGTCTGAACTGGTAGAACTAAAGACTAAGAAGACATCTAAACCTCTTTCATAGAAATTGAAATAGCAATAGAGTAGAGATAGGCTTGCAATGTTGGGTCAAGAATGGAGAAGAGGTTGGAGAGTCTAGAATAAATCTTCCTTCACTGGATTGCACTGAAGAAAAAAAAAAAAAAAATACAATAGCAATGAATGTTTTACGCCCTCATCAACCATTTGTTTTATAGTTGTCAATGGGAACAAGTAATAGGTAAATTAAACATAGGAAGCATCCAAATACTAAACCTCTCTCTCTCTCTCTCTCTCTCTAGTTTTAATCTTTAACAAATGCATTACCAACTTCAAAGCATCAGAACATCTCTGTGCCTAAGAAAAAAAAAAACAACTGCATTTTCTCTGGCTTTTATTTCATAAAGTTAAAGAACATATTTGTTTGAAAAAATGATGACATTCTTGTTAGTCATTATAGCTGAAGGTCAAATCACACTGGAAATGCCAGTTTTCACTTGATCAATAAAGTTAAGCAACATCAAGCTCGATCAGTACTTTGATTGGGGGACCACTTACGAACACTGGGTACTCTAAGCAACATCCTACAATTCAAAATGTTTCATCTTTAAACAACCCAGAAAGGGTTGATAAGCCTTAAAAAAGAAATCAATGTAGCTGGGTATGTTGATAATAAAATAACATAAAACAACACAACATAATATATTATATATGTGTGTGTGAAAACTGAAGTTAAGCAATGTTGAGCCTGGTCAGTACCTAGATGAGTGACAACTTGGGAATACCAGGAGCTGTAAGCTTGGATGTGCAGGTGGTGTAATGGATAATGGCTCAAATTGGAAAGCCACGTTCCAATTGCAGTCAGGTTCATTATATTTCCTTACATGCAAATACCCTTGGGAAAGGTATGAGTTCATCTCTTCTCCCCTCAGCTATGGATTAATTAGTAAGACTTGCATCAGTAAAATTGTTTTCTCTAAAAATTCTGACAATCTAAAAATATTTTCCATCTTTAAATAACCTGGAAAAGGTTGATAAGCCATAAAAAACAAAATCAATCAATCAATCAACCTGAAGGTATTTCTAATTCAGCCTGACCTGCAAGATTATGCTGCTTTTATCAAATATGTAATATTTCACACACATGGCTGTGATTTCATAATGAATATGTTGGGCTTCGTATATTTGTGCCACAACATCCCTTGTTTGATGTGCTTCTGCTCTCGCCCAATAAGAAGGCTGTGCCTTATTATGACACTCAGGCTACTTCTCTCCTAAAGTTTATTTTTCTTATCTATCGAGAGGCTGGCATGCAGATGAAAACAGATTTGGAGAACAATTTTATCTCTTCCTTGAGCATTTAGGCAAACAGATATATTTTCCTCAACAAAAACGAATTGGAGAAATAAAACCAAGAACAAACACATTGTGAGGGTTGAAATTATGAAGATTGATCCTGTTGTGACAAGCAGGTGATCTGGTTTGTATTTTCGATAGACAGAACAGGGATGGAGAACAATTTTATCTCTTCCTTGAGAATTTAGGCAAACAAATATAATTTTGTTTATGAAAACAATTTGGGAAATGAAAACTGAAGTTATAAAAACAGATCCTGTAATTGCTGAGTGGATGATCTGGCTTGTATTTTCACTGGACATAAATAAATTCAAAAATGGAGAGATAACTTTATCTCTACCTTGAGGAGACAGGAGAATTAAAATTAATGATTGGCATGAGCTACACCCATTCACCTATGTGATTTAAAAATTAGATTTGTCACAAAGGCAGTTGTGCCAGCCCTGAGAGGTGGGCTGAGAAGGAAGGAGGAAGACGGAGGATTTAGCACCACATGTGTGGAATGGTGATATGAGATGTAAAGTGAAGCAGGTTGGAGTTAGGAGAGGAGCAATCCCTGTTACTACTCCCAAGAAGGTGGATAATTCTCCAAATTTGGAAAGTTAAGAAAGCAGAAATAGGAAATAAAGAACCGTTATTAGAATTAATGTGGAAATTGAAGAATCAATGAATCCCAAGAACCCTTTGGGCCCATGCCAGTTTTGAACTGAAGTGCATATAAGCAGATAGCTTTGAGAGCTTGAAGACTTGGGCTGAGAACCTGCATTAAGTGCCTCAGGAATCCACATCAGCTGCCACCAGATTTCCTGATTCCAAAGAATTTTGAACCCAAATTATTAGGTAAGGCACAGTATCACTATAGAGACTGATGAAGGAAGGATTAATTTTTGTTGTACCAAGAGTTATATAAACCAATTGAATATTAAGCCCATGAATCTTTCATTTTATTTTTTCATTGTGAAGATATTTCTTCCTTAATATAGCACCTGTCATGGCTTGAACCGGCACAGCAATTACTATGGCATTCGATCTTCCACTGCTCTGAGATAAAGAACACGTGGGCAGAGTTGGTGTGGATCAAAGCGGCCAACAACCAGCTTGAACCAGTGTCAGCATTGACCAGTGCATAGTTAGCCCTGTGGTTAAAACATCATCTTAAGCTCTGAGAACTGGAAAACTAAACATGGTTACACTACCAGGTGTAGGCAGCAGTAAAAGGTGTTTTAATTAGACTGGGTGCCATGATGCGTTTATTGGGCTTCCTATATTTGTACTGCAGCATCCCTTTCTTGATGTGCTACTGCTCTCACCCAATAATAATAATAATAATTTGATAATGCTAATATACAATAATAAAGAGAAAGAACAATGAAAACAGCATATTTATACTCTGTTCTTGTATAAAAGGCTAAATTCTCTTGCAGCATTGTTCAGACAGAGCAACTGCAAAATTATTACTCTCAGGTCAGAATAGGTGGGGGTAATGGGTGACGAATAGAAAGTTGTGGTCAATCAAGTCCAATGATAAGTAGTTGGTATGAACAACTGGTCCATATCCTCTAACTAGTGACCCAACTGTCGCAGCTGGGTCACTGACAAACACTGATAAGTAATTATCCATATCCGCTGTTGGGGGATAGGTCTTGGGTCAGGTCGGATTGGATGAAGGGAGAGATACATGCAGAAGGCATATGGCCAAAAATTACAGAGAACCATTGGTCACTGAAATTAGTCTGCGGTGACAGGGGGGAGGGAGGGAGGAAACAGCTAAAAGATGTAAAAGGAGTGAAGGCTTCTATCTCACTGCACAAAATAGATCGATTCATTTTTTTTTTTCTTTGCTTTCTCATTTTTATTTTTTATTTACATATGAGACACTCCTAATTATGGACCTAGGGTAGCCAGGTGAGTTAAGGGTCGGGGGCAGGGGGAGTCAGGATTTAGTTGAGTTAGGCAGTGGAGGTTTGGTATAGAGCTTTAAGTGAAAGAGAGGAGAGAGAGAGAGTGTTGAAATGTGTATTTAAGAAGATGGCCACTTGTAATGAGGGATGGCTGACTGAGAGACAGGCTGGCTGTAATATACAAGAGCGATAATGACAGAGTCCGAGCTGTTAAATCAGTTGCTGTAAGCAGAATACAGATTGGAATGGAAACAAAATAAAACAACTGCAACACAAACAGCCAGTGAAATTTTAGTAAAAGACGAGAATAAACTGAATGGCGCAGGTTACGGCCCACCAGTTGGTTATTATGGGTCAGAATATTTTCTTCGAGTCACAAGTAAGGAAAATTTATTTTGATAATATATTAAGGAGTAAATATTCTACAAAATGATTTTATTCTTTTTACAGCTTATCTACACTTTGTAGGTTATTTAAAACCTAGGCATATCTTGGATTGTAGGCAGTTGCATACAGTACTTGGTGTTTGCAAGCTGTCTCCTCCTCTAAATAATGACCAGGCTAGACACTGCTTAACCAGTAATGGAAGCAGGATTGGCCCATAAAACAAAGGTAGGTAGATAATAGAAGACATCACAGAATTTAGAATAAAGATACAAACAGTACATATAAAGCACATACATTCTCGACTGACATGAAGTGAAAAGATTATATTGAATCCTTTGCTAGGTTTTCTGTTAAAAAAGTGGGTTCACTGTGTTGTTCTACACAATTTTTCTCACCAGAATCTATCTTAAATATCTATAAGTTTACCATTTGTCCATGCTTAGAATATTGCTGCTACATAGGTTCTGGTGCTGCTGCTATATATTTAGAGATTCTTGATAAAATTCAAAGAATCAGCAATATTATTGATGCTGACCTGGCATCTTGGCTTCAGTCACTTTCCCACTGCCATATAGTTGCCTCCCTGTGCCATTTCTATAAATACTTTCATAGTAATTGTTTCAATGAGCTCTTCACTATGGTACCTAGACTTTATGAATTTAAATGCAGTACATGATTGGCAACGAGGTCTCATCAATTCACTGTTGAATTGGCAAGATGTAATCATAAGTTCTATACTAACAGTTTCTTTTCTTGCACTTGAGAAAGTTATGAACCCATCTCTTTTCTCCACAGCTATGGATTAAATAGCAAGACAGACTGGGCTCTCTAGCTGTGATTGGCAACCAGTCTAGAAAAAGGAAAACTGAATTCAAAACCATATATAGCTCGAGCATAGCACATAACACCTGCATTTGTTCTTTCCTAAACTATAATCTTAACCTATTCAAGTCAAGGGTCAATTTCTATCCTGCTTATCCTCATGATCATCACTTTCTTCTGTCTCCTCTTACATTCATATCATATGCCTCATTTAGTAACCCTCTACCACAAGTGGCTCTTCAGCCTTCTATTGGGTGAACTTCAGTATAAAAAATAATAATAATAATAGTATTAAAAAAAAAAAAAATTATCTTCCAGAAATATGAATTTTGTGGGGAAATATTAGATAATTGTTGTACACGATTAGAAAATTAAAAATAATGAAAATTGAGCAGAAACTTTTGCAATCAATATATTTTGTTATATAATTACTATAAAGTGCTAAACATTTACTTCTCTTTACATCGTCATCGAAAAACTTGCATAAAATAATCACAAGTTCCAGAGATGAAAACTTAATTGAATATTCATACATTTGCAGAAATCATTCCAAGTTAATCTTTCCTGACCTCATATGACCTATATTTTAAGCTTAAACATTACTTACTGAAATATACTTTCAAGGTGTGAAAATGATAATGTTCAACATTGTTAATTTCAATTATATTAATATGATAATCAAATTTAACAATCATATGACATATTGGTGGCAAGAAGTGGAGGGGGGCAATGTACAAAATGCTTAAGTGAAGGAGTTGCATAACAAGGACAAATAGGTGGTAAAGTGTAACAAAAGTCAAGAAGTTGTGGAGAGCCATCATTGCTCATGTTCTGAATGACATGGCATATAAAAGAAAAAGAATATGACAATAACTTCTCTTCAGCTATGACAGAAAACTGATGACTTAAATGATACAAAAAAAAAAAGTAAAATAAAAAACATCTGGAACATTCTTTTCAAAGTACCTCCAAGAAAATATAATTTAGTTAACAGAAGAGAGAAGAAAAAAAAAGATTTTCAAAAACATCTATTGATATTATTAACCCCCATAGTATTTACCTACTTTACTACATAAAGTGTATAGCAAATTCCAAAAGGGAGGGGTGATTTGAACATCACCCAGTTTAAAAGCACAAATGATTAAAGTGGGGCCTAAAAGGAGGTATGATTAAAGGGGTGCCTAAAACTCAAGAAAGCCAGATTGGGTGATTCTTTAATAAGCCTACCTTCTACCTTTCCTCTCACTCATTTTTTTTTCTTTCTTTCTTATCCTCTACCTTTCCCCCTTCCTAGTCTCTTACTTTTCTCAAGTGTGTGTGTGTGTGTGTGTGTATATATATATATATATATATATATATATATATATATATTTTACACACACACACCAGATGTGCATTACTTGTTTTTGATTTTGTCAACTGCACAGTACAGTTGGGTCAGTTGGGCATCATCTGTAAGAAAAAGAGCACCATGACACGATTCACTCAGTCAGAAATTTAGAAACAGTATGCTGTACTGCTTGGCATTCACATTGGAAACTCCAATACGAATATTTCAGATTATTTGGGTGTCAATCTGAGGACAGTGCATATTTAGTTATTATGCATTTGTGTACAGTTAATTATATGAAAAGTATGTTTATTCATTAGATGAAAATACAATAAATTAAAATGTGTACAATTATGTTTCCCCTATATATATATATATATATATATATATATATATATATATATATATATATATATATATTATCTAGGGAGATATGATTACTACAAATGAAATTTGTCTTTCAGCTGAATGATTTTATATTCAGCACCTCAACTCTAGACATTCATTGATGAACCTTTTTGTAATCGTTCAGTCCACTTGTCAGGTTTCTGCAATTGACTGCCATGTACACACAAAATACTTATTACTGTAAATATTATATTTAATGGATTTGAATAATACTTCTGTTTTTTTTTTTTTGTTTTGGTTGGTGGAGAGGGGTGTACATCCATTAAGGAAAAGGGGTAGTTTAAGGAAAGGAAATATTTGAAAAAAGCTAGAGCACAGATTTACATTTTGGCAAGATTTGACAGCATCACTCTCAAAAACATTCAGAGTCTAAGTTATTCTCTCTTTTAATAAGCGTTGATTTCTTGAGATCAAAGTTGAAGCTGAACTTATTTCTTTGTATGACTAATTAATGCATTTGGTAAATTCTTATATACAAGATCCTTTTTATGTTAACAGACAGATTTTTTCCATTCCTCCAAATTTCACCAATATATAGTAAGTAACAGTTTATATTTATATATACCTGCTTCAGAATTATTATTATTATAGACATTTTTGGTTCTGATCATTTATCCATAACAGATTTTGATATGGTTGTAATTATTTTGACATCTTTAAGATTGGATAAATTGTTTTAGATAGATATTAAGACAGTAGGTAGTATTAAGTCTGATTTTATTTAGTTTATTGTCAATTGCTGTAGTCATTATCTTTTTGTGATTGTATATTTTGTATGTCTCTGTTAGCATTGTGGGTAAAATAGTAAGGATATTGGAGGTTTTTAAAAGGTGGTTTTCCACATATATTTCTTCTTCAGGTAAATATTGGGGGTTGCATATTCTTAGTGCTCTTAAATAAAATCTGTGATTAATCTATAATTATTTCAGAGCAAAATTGTGTGTGTAAGGATATCCTGTATACAGTTACCAAAGTTAATTTAGTATTTTAAATCTACTAAATATTCTGATACAACCAACATGCACAAGTAGTTATCACAAAAATTACTAATTTGATTATAACTGTCGGCCCATCTACCTCATGTTTATTGAGTATTGACTGAATAGAGGCTGAAATGCAGATATAGGTGACCAACTGATGATTTTGATAGTTCTACGGTGGTGAACACACATCAGTAAAGATGCAAAAGAGATCCAGGATCACATGTGGACACGTTTGTCAGCACTAGTTACATTCAGGATTTTCTCCTATTAGCAGCAGGTCAGCTTGGCATGTCTTGATCTGGGCCTCTCTGCAACTGGTCAAGATCCAGGTCTTTGTAAGATGCATCATGCCAATAAAAGCAGAGGGGAAAACCAGCAGTGAGGGGTTGGGAAGACACAGTATCTTATGAAGTCAGTCCTGTGGGCACTTTGTTCCTAAATTTGTTGTGGTTTTGGAGGCAGTGTTATTTTATTACCTCCCATCTCTTTCCCCAATCTGCTTATTAATCCCGTAGTTTTTGGAAGAGTAATCACTTAGGTGTTTTCTCAAACCCCAAAATACTCTTGATGGACATTACAACCACACACATTTTGTGTGTGTGTGTGTGTGTGTGTGTGTGTATATATGTATGAGTTAATATATATTTTTATATATCAGGAACAATATTGGAGAAAAAAAATGTATGACAAAGTAGAAAAGTTTTCTTGTGATGTGCTTTTTCCTTTAGGACTTTATTGAACTAAATTTGTCAGGTTTCACCATTCCTCACAGCACTTCTCTAATGAGTATCAGATATCTACTAGCAAAAATGATAGAAAGAAAAAGACTAAATGAAATCAAATATAAAAAAAGAAAAATTAAAAATTCCCAGTATCCCGCATTCATACACATACATAGTTGCACCAACATAACAAATTTATTCCAATGAAATCCTAAAGGAAGAAATATGTCACAAAAAAAAAAAAAAAAAACTTTCTCCACTTTGTCATATATATTATAAATATCTACTAAAACATGTATATCTACTAAATATAATGTAGATCAGGCATGTCAAATTGAGGGCCACATGGTCACATATATATATTGACATGAGGCCCATACACGACAATCAATTGTGCACATTACAACTAATTGGAGTCATTTAATAAAATTTATTGCAGAATATTTTTGTTACTTAAATTTAGAAACACACAATGTGCATACAAATATTTTAACCGGATTCATGTATACAAAATAATGAAGTAGATGGTTAAAAAAATAAATTTTTAAAGAACATATACTTGCATTTTGCAACAACAAATACAAAAATTACAATAGTTGAAAACTGAACATTTATTTGCACTATTCAGTCAGTTTTAATTTTTTGTCCTGAGGCTTGACACCACTTTTTGCTGACAATTTTTGGTATATCTGTGTAGTTTCAACAAATGTTTATCAGATAGTCTTGTTCTCTGAAAAGTTTTTGTTGATGTCATGAAAGAAAATAACTGTTCACACGCATAGGTAGAACCAAACATTGCTATAATCTTTGCGGCAAACTTTTCAGGAAGGTATGAAAAGAACCAAGATATTCCTATTTCAAGATACTTTGCTCCAAGTATAGAATTCAACTGCATTTCTAATAGTTCCATCTGCAGGCTTTCTTCTGTCTTGGGAACATCAAAGGTGAATGTTGCTGAGAATAATGCAAACTGATGTTCAGAAGATGAGAAATCACTAAATCTTTTCTGAAATTCCTTTGACACCAATTCCAAGTGATTGTCATACTTAGCAAAGTTAAGAACAGTCTCAGTATTAGCAGTGATTTTCATCTCTTTGCACGTAGGAAAATGAACTAAATATTCATTTAACAACTGTCACTTTTATAAGCTTAGTTTTGTAATGAAGCATTTAATGTCATCCTGCAACTGAGTGATAAGTTTGTTTTTTTATCTTGTACTTTCAAATTAAGATCAGTTAATTGTGAAGTAATATCCACAGTAAAAGTCAGATCTTGGAACCAACTTTCATCTTTTATTTCATCTGTGTTTTGATCTTTCATCTCCAAAAATATAATCATTTCTTATCTTTTAACAAATAGAATCTTCTCAGCACTTTGTGACATGACAACCAGCAGTCTTCTCTGTAGAATGGAACATCAGTGAACTGATTATCCATATCTCCCAATAACTGACAGTGGTTGAGAGTATGGCCTCTGATATAGTTCAGTGTCTTTGTGACCAAGCTAAACACATGATCCAATTTTAATATCTTTGAACACAAATTTTGCTAATGAATAATGCAGTAAAAATGTGCAAATGATGAATCTGGATGCAAGTTTTCTAGTTTTCTTTGTAACTTGGCAGAAATACCATTATGTTTGCCAACCATATTAGCAACATTGTCAGTAGATAAGCATGCAAGTTTACTCAAAACTATACTCATGCAGAATCTGTTCAACTCTCAAATATGTTCTGGCTTATTGTAGTGTCATGTATTGGGACCAGTTTAATCAGTTCTTCATAGATATTAAATTCACTGTCACAAGCTCTGATGAAGATTGCAAGCTGTGCTATTCCAGTGATGGTCTCACCAATAGCAATAGAACAATGTTCAAACCTTGATGAAACAGCCTTCAACTGCTGTTTCAAATTATCTGACATTTCATCAATCCATTCAGCAACAGTGTTTCTGGTTAATGAATAAGTGTACTTTCTCTGGGCATACAATTTCAGCTGTTTTTATAAGGCATTGCTTTACAAAATCTCCTTCACTGTAAGATTTCTCACTCATGGCTATCATTTGGCTGAGTTCATAGCTTGCAGTAACAAAAGCAACATTCTGTATCTGAATTTTCCTAAAAAAGCTCTGTTGCTGTTTCAAGTTAATCTTCAATTCCTTAAGTTTTGAAATGCACATTTCAAGTTTTGAAACACATATTGGGCCTTCATATTTATCGTAAAATAGATGCTTTGTTTCATGTCTTCTCAAATGTACTCTTTTGGCATGGTGATGGAGTTGTTACAAATTAAACAATGTATCTTTTCATTCACCATTGTGCAAAAACACTGTAATTCCCACTTTTCTTGACTTCGTTCAATTTCCTTTTTCTCTTAGCTAGAGGAGCACTAACCATTTTAGGCTTGAAGTAGTAGGAAAAAAAGAAAATTAATTTTCAAAATTGATGACAAAATATGAAATTACAGGTACATTTAAACTACAGCTAACAGTAAAAAGAGGTAAAGCAATTTTGAAAGAAAGTTTTGTTTACAACTGTTAATAAGCTGCCATATTGTTTTTGTGGGGTGATGGCTGGTAGCATGGCTACAAGAGACAATTTGTTCCTGTGCTATTTTATCAGCCACCAAGAATATCAAATATTTACTACAATTATTAAAATAATAGCTTAGTACTGTACTAAAAGTGTGCTGATAATATTAAAATTATCTTAAATAAATTTATGCATAAGGCTGTATCAATGTTCAATCCTTGAGGATTGAACATTGTTCTATTGCTATTGATGAGACTGTTCACATTACCGGAATAGCACAGTTTGAAATTTTCATTATGGCCTCTTTGTTATTTAGAAAAAAAAAAAAAAAAAAAAGATTTCTTAAATACTGTAATTTCTAAATTATAAAAACTGCAATTTTGGTTGTAAAATGACCAAATTAGTATCCTTTGTGTGAGCTGCAGGTGTGCTTGTAAAAGGCTGCATATTTGACATGCCTGATGTATATAATAAGAACATGTCAGATTATGGATAAAAAAAAACAAAAAAAACAATTAATTCCTTAAAACTTATTTTGTTTATGTTTTGGATAGAAAAAGAAAAGTTAGAAGCTAATGGGTTTTGAAGGATCTTACTTAGATATGTGCTTTCCTTTATAAGAATAATTTAACTTTTCATTGCCATGAAATCCTTTATGACCATGTCAATTTAAAAGCATGCTGGACTATATGGTGCAAACATAAGGGGGATGCAAATTTGAATCCTACCAAAATGGCACATTCTTTTTATTAAAGACTCACAAAAAGCCCCAAGCTGATAGATGAAAATATATGGTAAAAAAAAACAAAAACAAAAATGTCTACTCAAACATGGTGTAGAAACCATGGGTGAGATTTGAACTCATATCCCTTATACTTGAAAACAAGGCAAAGGGATGTGAGTTCAAGTCTAAACAGGAATTGGTTTATTCAACATTGGTGCTGTTTTTTTTTTGTTTTTTTAAGCATTTCACCCCAAGCAAGACGGGAAGCCACTAGGACTCAAGGGGCTACAGAAGATTTGGAGCAAGATCAGATAGGAGTGATAGAGGAAAGGATGAAGAGAAGGATAGTGGATAGATCAAGGCAACTGGAGATGTCGATTGACATTACATTTAAATAGTTGGAGATTATAGCTATCAGGGAAACAGGAAAAGGGAAGGGAGTTCCACAGGTGAGAGGTGCGAGACATGAAGCTGTTGGAGTAGAAGAAACGGCTACATTTAGTAGTTTCAACAGTGAAAGTGTGAGAGCGGGATGCCAGTCTTGTAGGGTGCTTGAACTCATGAAGTCTGGGAACCAGCGAATGCAGATTTAATAATAGTTTTAGGGTAACTGTCTGAATCATTGCTGTTGGTACCTATCCCCACATGGATCAATTGTAAAACACCACCAGCCCTCCTCCCGAATTTATAGGCAAAAACCACACTGGGAGTTTTCATAAACAATAATACTGAACTGGTGTTGAAATTAGAATACTACGTTCATTTATCTGAATTCACTCTTGAGTGTCAACACCAATTCTTAGTTTGTTAACTTCTTACCATATTAATTTATCTTATTACTGTTAATTTGCCTTCCATATATTGTTTGCTTGCTTTATATATATATATATATATATATATATATATATATATATATATATATATATATACCCTGTTCTTTTCTT
The DNA here is from genome assembly GCA_903632075.3 of Acanthosepion pharaonis. Taxonomy (NCBI): domain Eukaryota; kingdom Metazoa; phylum Mollusca; class Cephalopoda; order Sepiida; family Sepiidae; genus Acanthosepion; species Acanthosepion pharaonis. Next base: position 363,568 of record CAHIKZ030000572.1, on the reverse strand, counting down.
GTTATTGTTTATTGCAAACTTTGTCAATTCTGTTTGTTGGGCAGTTCTACCATTTACATTTAACCAGGCCCACTTACTCTATAGAAAGAAAGAAAATAAAAGAGAGTAAAGAGAGGATAGTGAGAGAAAAGAAGAAAGAGGGGAAAAAAAATCAAACTCTGGAGAGAGAGAGTAAGTAAAAAGAAAAGAGAAAAAAAGAAATGAATACATTTCAAAAAAAGAGAAAAAAAGAAATGAATACATTTCAAAAAGAGAGAAAAAAATAGATGAGAAAGGAAAGAATACAAGTCGAGAAAAAGAAATGTACAATTAATGTTTGATATTATTTTTGGCCCTGTTCTTTTCTTTTCAATGTTTATTACAAACTTTGTCAATTCTGTTTATTAGGCATTTCTGCCAATTGCACTTAACCATGGCCCTTTTCTCTATAGTTGTAATGAAAAGCAACTAAAATTAAGATGATGTACGTCCTGGGTAAGACGTTAAACTACATCCAGCAGCAAGGCCTCTGATCAGGAGGTTTGGAGGAGCATGGAATCACCTCTTAATTGCTGGTGTTCCTAGTTCAACCATGACTTGTGGTGGTAGCACCTGTTAGGGTCCCAGGTATGGGCAAATAATTAGCTATTACCAGTAATACTTTTTTGAAAAAAAATTATTACCAGCAATACAATTTTGAAGGAAAAATATTACCAAAAACAGATTTTTGACAAAACAAAATATTACCAGTGCAATAAAAAAATTTTGTCGGCATTAAATAATCCATTGAGGTTCATATGCAAAACAAAATAAACCAAATTAAAATTAAGATGAAAAAAATACACTAGTCAAAATATGGCTGACACTGCTCCTTCTAATCATCCCCAGTCCCATGACAAGGTGTGGCCGTAGGGTTACTGAGCAGTTCCCTCCATATATCAGGGTTGAAAGTAGGATAACTATGCATAGTGTGGACAAGTATACCTGTCGGTGCTCGTCCCTTTCTGGATCAAACAACAGTTGACATCTTCCAATTTGAAGGCTCACAGGCATGTGGTCATTGATTTCATTGTGGGAACTCTCTGCTCAGATCATTGACCTCAATCTAGGAAGCCCTGCACCCAACATTACCATGTCATCACCACACTGACTGCATCCACAGCTATAGAACCCACCCCATTCTGCTAGATGGCTACTGACCATGCAAGAAGGTTCATCTGCTCTTCGACAGGCCTTGTTTGTGATCCTCCTTTTAATTCAAAAAATAAAAATAAAATAAATCATTCTCCTCATAACACAAAATTCTGATTCCCTCTATAGGTTAATCTTCTTGTGTGGCAATGAATATTTTAAAATTTTTACTTTCATTCCTGACTTTCTCATAAGATATTTATCTGCAAAAAAAAAAAAAAAAATAAAAAGAAACATCTTGTGTTCCTGGTCTTAAGAAAACTTTGTAATAATGCTTTCACATCACCTGAATGTTGGAAAAGGTCAACACCAAACTTTTGGTTGACACTATTTTAATCTTTTAAGATCTTATTGCAGGTATTAATAGGTTTCATGTTTTGGAAAAAGATACACAATACTTGGTTTGTATAAAATTGATTGTGAGTCAAGCAAATAAAAATCCTTTTTAATAAGGAAGTAAGTAATTAGTTTAAAAGTGTCAAACAGACCAACCATTGAGAAGTGTTAATTGCCTCAGTCCATATGAAATGCAGAGGGGACACACACAGATACACACACACACAGAGACACACAGAGGAGGGCATTAGAAATATAAAACTGAACTTTTGGTGGAGGCCTGAAAATAAAGTTGTATAGAGAAAGGGAAAAGAAGTGTTAAAGAAAAAAAAATGAAAAAGGGAATGAAAGAGACGAAAAAGAAAGAATGAAGAAAATGAAAAATCTAACATGGAATACAGAGAAAAAAAACAAATAAAAAAGTAATGAGAGAAAGAAATTATTGAAAGAAAGAAGCATAAGACAGAAAAAGAATTTAAAAAAAAGGAAAAGAAGAAAAGCAAAAGAAAGTGAAAAAACAAATAGTAAAGACTGTAGGAAATAAAACTGAAAAATGAAAAGAAAAAAATGAATAAAAAGAAAAAGAAGGAAAAAATGAATCTTACTTATTATAAAACGCAGATTGTGTGTGTGTATCTGTACGTTTATATATTGGATCAGATTTTCTACATTTTTCAATCGATTGCAACAAAACTTTTCAGGATTGCATAAAATTACCTTGTGGTGGTTCTGACAGCGCCCAAAATTGGAAATACAATTGTTTTTGCACAAAATCAATTTGAAAACACGATTCTGTTGCCAGAATGAAAGGGGGACAACTCATATCGAGTTATACTTATAAAACCCAGGTTGTTTGTGTGTGTGTTCGTTTATATATGGGATCGGATTTCCTATATTTTCAACCGATTTCAACAAAACTTCACTTTTTTTTTGGCAGGTAGTGTTTCTTATTGTCTTGCACACCTTTTTCTTTATTCTTACATTCAGAATGCTTTAAAAATTCCATTTACAAGACAATTGTTTATAATAAAATTCTATTCAATCGGTAGACTTATAACGATTGAAAACAATGTTTTTGTTTGAGTTTGGGTTTGACCAATTCGTAAAAAAAACTAATTAAGACATGCGTGTCCGTCAACCTTAAACAATAATCTTTGTCAATTTTATTTTTCAGTCTTTATGATGGTCGATACTTGATCTATCTCTTACTGTTACATCCCCGGGCAACGTTGGGCTCTACTACTAGTAAGAAATAAAAAAAGTAAGGGAATAAGTATAAAAGAAAGAATGAAAAGTTATGAAAGAAAGAAAAATGAATGAAAGAGAAAATTGGACACAAAAAACTTGAATTTAAAAAAAGATAGAAAAAGAAAATGGACAAAAGAATTTTCAAAAACTGAAAATGATGAAAACAATACTGAGGAAGGAAGAATTGTGAGATTGAGAGACAAAATAGAAAGAAAACAAAACAAATGGATTTATCTTAGGAATTTATTTCCAGGATCAAATAAAATTGGGATTATTCATCACACTTGATTTATTTCAAGTTGTAAAAAAAAAAACATTGTGCAAAATGATGGTAAAAGAGTGATTTAAAACGACATCTAATGGTGTAAAGTACCTGACCAGGCACCCACACTTAACAGATTTCCTTTCATTCTCTTCATACTGAAATTTCAGCAACAAAACCTCAGCATCAAACTCAACACCCAATAGTCTGTGTGTGTGCGTGACACATGCAACTACTTATTTGAAAACTTGAATCTTAACACTTAAAGACAAATACACTGAAAACACTTCATTTAAATTCAATATATAAATTGGTATGTCCAAATCACTATTTACATGGAGCATATATTTTGACAAATAAGGTCGTGTCACTGACATGCCACAATGATTATCAGAGAAAAGAGATTAAATGAGCAGATTGCTGAAAAGTGTGTGTGGCTGAAAGGCTAAAAGTAGGAAATATAAAATGAAAACTATTTTTAATGCTTCATACACTTTATCAGAATTATTCATTTTTCACCAAGTAAAATACATTTTAATACAATAGACAAAATTTTAACAGTCTTAATATTATCACAACATAAAAATTACTGCTTTAAAACAGAAAAAAAAAAAAAAGATAACTTTGAGTTTTCAAATAGTAAAGTATCAAATTTTACCGCCCCTTAGCAATTACATTTGCATACACATTTTATACACTAAGTGTGACCGACTATTATGGAACACAAGTATTTTTATAAATATGTGAATAATCAAGGATTGACTTTCTCCCAATTAATAATCAAATTTACCTTAGTTTATTTTAAAAGTCCAAAAAGCCACAAATTATGAAATACAAGATTTAGTAGCACTAAGGCTTTCAAAAGTAACCCAATCTGAAAACTCTTTAAGTGAGTATTTGAGGCAAACCATAACTAATTTACCTGCCCAGAATAATGTAACAAAGACAACTGTTCCATTTGATTTTTCTTTACACACAAGTGTGAATATAACATATGAAATTAATACAAATATAAGATTTGTCAGTTAACTGATTGATGTTATATTTAGTACCTCTTCTCCAAGAGTTTTGGAGACAAACTTTACTGTAATTCTTCAGTTCACTCATCAGAATAGAATCAGTAAATAAAGAGTGTGTGTGTGTATGTGTGTGTGTGTGTGTGTATGAAGAGAAACTTTTTGTGAAAATAATCAGTATTAATTAATCAATACAGTTTCAAAATTATATCCATTTTAACTCATATATTACAAATGTACAGGTAAGATTAATAAAAATTGAATTCATAATTTGTCTTTTATTTTTTGGCTCCTGAAGGCGGCTACTTGATTTTTATCAAAACTAAATAAAACATTCTATACACTGTGTGTGTGTAAAGAATTTATAGATTTATTTTTAATCCAACATTTTTTTTTATATATATATAAAACAGTCTGCATTACTGGTTATTGGCCTGTAGAATTCAAGAAAACAAAGAAAATGTCAGAGAGCACATTTTCTATATTATGTTTTCTCGAGTGCCAATAGATGTAATACACACTGTTTAAAAATTTAAAAATTTAACAGGTCATCTATTTCAAACTCGAGTATCCACTAAAAATAATGTTTGATTATATATATGTATATATATATATATATATATATATATATATATATATATACTTTTCACATATGATAATACTTGTGATATCCAATTTCTCAACTCTTGGGTTGGTCCTTGGAATTTGTCACATGTCACCCACTTTGGTAAAATTCCAATTCTAAATATGGTAGAAGGGGAAATAACTATGTTAGAAAAATCAAACAAAGAGTTAAAACCGATGAAAATCATCTCATGTGGTTTTCATAAACAAATGTGCTTTCTATTTATATGACAAAAATGCTTTGAGAAACAACACTAATAAAAGCCTTCATTAGGTAAGTGGAAACCTAATAAAAAAAAAGGTGGGGAGGGAAAAAAAAAGAAAGAAAAAGAAGTATGTGACAATAGCACAACCAAGCTTATTTTATTCTCTCTCTCTCTCTATATATATATATATATATATATATATATATATATTATATATATATAATACATTTTACACACACACACACAAACAAACGTGAGAAAGAACAGATGGAGTAAAATCCCGCTGTTCATAGCATTTAATTTTTAAAAAGTGTTCAATACAAAGTAGATCAATATATTATTTTTATTATAAGAGCAAAAATATGTTGAAATCATTACACAATAGCTTTCATGTTTCAGAACTATGTTGTACTTCTTCAGGTGATGGTTTACCATTGCTATTATTGTTAATATATCATTTATAGCTCTGTTATTTTACATTGAGCACTATTTTATTAACACCAGCACTCAATGATGCATGAGGGTCTAGCAGTTCAGTTTTTATATTCAAAAAGCCAGATTACCCACATACGATTTGATACGATTAGTGTTTAAGGCTTGAGCAGAACCAACCACATTTTTTGGAATAATCAAATACAAAGAACTGATGAACACAGTGCTACGAGGTCTCCAATTGCACCTCTTCAGGTTTTGAACTCTGCGTTGTTGTTCTCTTAGACTGGCTGCAAACAAAGGCTAAAGATCCTGGCCTGCCCTGCCATTTAAATTAGAGCTCTCTCAAAAGTATTTGCACATAAGCGAATGTGAAAAAAAAAAAAAAAAAAAGAGAAAGACACCCAATCTCTCAAAATAAGCTGTTATCCATTACACCACCTGTGTACACACACACACACACACACATTTTCTTTATTTGCTTGGTTTATTTGTTATTTTGGTTTCTTTTGGATAACCTTCGTTTTTATTGCAGTGATCACTCAGTAAGAAATACATGATCAAGTGAATTGCATGTTAATTAGCAGGAAAGAGGGTGAATATTACTAGAAATGGCACCTGAAAACTGTGGCCATAACTTCTACTTGATAAGGAAGGATGCCATTGCCAGTGTTGACACACACAAATTTCATTATTAGCAACACTTGAAAAACCCAGGTGAATAGACATCAATTATTCTGTTTAAAAAACAGACAATCAGACACGTCTACACAAACATGTGCATCAAATAAATATTATGGTTAAAGTAAAAGAGGAACCCCCCACCCCCAAAAAACACATGTGAACCCCAAAGATAATAAAAAAAAAGAAAAAAAGTGTCTTTATCAAGATAATCAACAAATTTTAATTAAACTGTATATTCATTAAAACATTTATTAAACGAATTACAACCATTTTCAAAAATTTTTATCAAGCTGGAATAAAAATATTAATTAAAAATTAAGATGTGCAAAAAGAAAAAAGTGAGCCCTTACATTTAATATTTAGTAAATCCCCTTTTAAGGCCATGACATTGACCATTCATTTTCCATAATTTTTTAAGAAGTCTCTTGCAATAATAAGCATCAACTTTTGACCATTCTTCTTTGTAAAACTCCCACAAATTGTTTGATTACCTGTGTTCTTTGCATGTACTGCCTTTTTTAATTTGAACCACAGAATTTCAATTGGGCTTAGATCAGGACTGACTTGACCATTACAAGACTTTAGATTTCTTTTGTGAATATACTTTGATGCTTAGGATAATTAGCCCCCCGCCAACCTAAACCTAACTTTCAAACCAAGAGCAAGTCACATTCATTCAAAATTGTTTGATATCTTGCAGGGCCCATTGTGCCATCAATGCATACTATTTCAGCTGTTCATCTGGAGCAAAGCACCTCCAAATCATAATGCTGTTGCTATCATCATGCTTAACTGCTGGCACCAAATTCTTCACTTTAAAAAGCATATTAGAAGTTTGCCAGACATACTGCCTATCATTCCTCCCCAAAAGCTGGTCTCATTTGACCATAAAAACATTTTGTTAGAATGTTTCTAGCTCATTAATATGAGATTTAGTATAGTTGAACTGTGCTTTGTGCTATTTTGTAAGCAGAGGCTTTTTTTATGCATTCTATCATAAAAGTCAGTTATTGTTCAGATTTTGTCATACTGTAGATGTATGCGCATTGATTCCAACATTTAGCCAGGGAGCCTTGGAGAACCACAGTAGGATTCACCTGAGCTTGCTGAACTAGATGTCTACTTGCTCTTGCAGTTATTTTTCACAGATGGCCATATCTTGATTGCAATGCTGTCATATCAAAGTTCTCCCATTTATAAATAATTTAACATATGATGGAGATGTGCACCCCAAATAATTTTGATAGCTTTTTGTAGCCTTCTCCATCATTATAGGCTTCAACTATACGATTTTTTAAAGCTTCAGAAAGTTCATTTGATCTTGACTTTTTTGTTTTGTTTTTTTTTTAAATTTAGTCTCTAACTGCACCCTGTTGTATACACAATAAGTTATATTGACTAACTGCAGTATAAAAAGCTTACCCCCCCCCAAAAAAAAGAACACTTGTCATTTTGATTTATTTTTTTTTTTTTTTTTTTTACACATGCACAGAAAATTTATTTATATTGGCAAGCATGTAAAATAAAAATACAGAGTGTAAATGTAAAGGTTCACATAATTTTTCACATCTTAATTTTTAATTAATATTTTTATTCGAGTTTGATATCATTTTTAAAATTGGTTGTAATTCATTTAATAAAGGTCTTTCTTAATGAATATATAGTTTAAGATTTGCTGATTATCTGGAAAAAAAAAAGAAATTATTAAATGGTAACGATTAGGTACCTCAAAAAATTTTCTAAAAAAGAACATAGCATAATGAAAAATGCCTGTAAAAGTTTTAGCAACAAAATGTCTTGGTTAAAAATATTTTTTTCTTGTGTCAGTGCATGGGCCAAATTGGAAATTTTAGTGTCTTTTTTAGAGTTAAAAACACACAGTTTTGGAAATTCTTGCAAAACATCAAATTATTGGTTTTTAATGAAATTTTCAGGACTTATTCACAAATCAATGAAATTTTTAATTTTTTTTTTTGAAAATCATGGTAATTTTTTCTAACACCCATTACCCCCATTTAATTAGTTTTATGGAATTTCAAGAAATTAATATTTCAGCCTCTTCATATTTATATTAGTTAAATGCAGGATTTGTGGGAGAATTTAAATCATCAATTTGTTTTTGTCAAACAGAAACACCATTTATCGAAAATTTGCTCTGAATTGTAAAATAAGAAATACAATAAAACTATGACAATTATAAAAACTTTTCATTGTTTTATAAATAAGATATATTAAAGACACTATTGTCTTTAGAAAAAAGAATTTTCAATGAATAATGAATTTTTACAAGAATTGTTTATTTTCTTTAAATTTTAATCAGAAAAATTTAAGTTTTAAATCTTAAAATTCTGCATTAATTTCAGCCTTTCAGATGGTAAAAACTACATTTACTAAACATTAAATACAAATCATCAAACATCAATATTTTTAAAGGAATTTTGAATTTTTTTTTATGTGTATAAACATGCTGATTTTTGTAAGTGTGGGCAACCATACATTATCAGAAAATAAGAGCAATAACGATAGTAAATTTAAAACCAACATTTCTAAAATTCAATAAAACAGATTACAGAGAATATTTTCCTAAATTTTTAAGATTACTGACTACTTAAAAATTATATTAAAAAAAAGGGGGGGAGGGTTCACATCATTTTCTTCAATTATGTTTTACAGATAAAGTCTCCGTAGATCAACATTAGATTTGTTAACACATCAAAACAGCTACTGTTTGGTTAAAAAATGCATTTTTGCAATATTTAAAACTTTAAGTAAATAATATTTGTTTCAAATCAGATTAATTATACTTTAAATCAGCCAATATTTCTCAAATAAAGTTTGGAATATTTTTAATAAAGAGAATTATATTGTGATGAAAGACAACTAAAAAAAAAGGGCTCTAATCAGCTATTTTAGCAAAAAAAAAATTTAAGTCAATTTAAATTAGTTTTTGAAATACAGCAAAGTTACAGAAGACAATAATGAATAGAGTATAAAAAAAATGGAAAAAAATGTACAGAGAAAAAAGAAAATATTTTTATTACTTGATTCACAGACAGGCACAGGTAAAAAAAATCACTTGGTCTTAGAAACTGAAATGAAAAATGGTTTTATGTGTGAAACTGTAGAAAGAAAGAACTTTTTTATCAGACAAACAATAGCCTTTCCAAGGTTTTGGCATTAGATATCAGGACTATTAGTATTAGACTGACTGCTATAATAAAGGGCCTTTGCTTTAATGATTGTTTGGGGGGGGTGCTTGTTTCTTTTTTTATAGCTTATCAACCCTTTATGAGTTAAAGCCAAAAATATTTCAGGGAGTCTAGGAGGTCATTTACAGCAGCAGCTTGTGTTCTCAAGTAGTCCTGACCTTTGCATCAAATTCAAATTAACTAGAAATGGTATCCTAAACATTCATTTCCATTCATAATAACAAACATTACTGTAGCTACTAGCAGCAGTGCCTTTTACTATTTAAATCAATGATTCCCAACATGGGGCACATGCCCCACCAGTGGAGCATGGTAATATTTTGGTGGGGCATGTGTAGGATGTGCATCCTTCAGCTTACTATACCAACAGAATAAGGGAGCAATTCGAGAATGAGTTATTAACAGTGTTAATGCATACGATGCATATACAATGTATGTATGTACGTGTGTAATTGGCATACATGTAAGAATTAAATATTATTTGGGGGGGGGTGCACCAGAATTTTAGAAATACCAAAGTGGGGCATGGCTCCAAAATCAGTTGGGAATCACTGATTTAGATTAATGATATTAATTTATATTTGAAAAAAATTCAGATTCTTTTCATTTTTTTTTTTTTTTTTGTGGCAGGCAGACTTTTCTTATGCATTTTACATCATAACTTTTTGAAGCAGCATGGGTAAAACTTTCACCATCCTACTCTTTTGAAGTGGGGGTATTTTTATGTTGGGTCATTTTCAATATCACTTTTTTATGTCCATAACAAAAAGTATCACAAAGATAAAGAGGATGATAAAAGAGCAATATAGCTTGTTAAAAATAAATAAAAGTTATAGAGGGTCATGATCGGTCACATTTTGAAAGGACATTGCACAGAAAGAGTTGAGAGAAATATAGAGATGCAGAGGTTTATATTTTGTCCTATAACCAATTCAATTTACAAATGGCATTAGGAGGGGAAAAAAAGGTGCATTTGAAAGAGTTGAGGAGGAATGAATGAATGTCAATATTATGCTTCTTAATATTTTTAACCAATATTTCTTGTATGGGCATTGGAACTGTGGATGATAAGAATTATAAACAACTACATGAAAAATTAGATCTAATTACATTGCTGAATTGAATTAACCTTTTATCAAGATGTTTATAGGAAAAGAAAAACAAAATGATATCTATTTGCTTTTCCTAACTCCTTTCTGCCTCCTGTTGAATTTTTGGGAAGACACTTATGTGAGACTCTAGTAAAATTACTAGCAATGAAGTAAAAATATATGTAAAATAATACTTATTTTATGGTGGCATAGTCTAGTTTAAATTCAAATAACTGAATGTTACATACTTTATCATGTTCCTGGCTCTTGATAAAACAATCGTGTAAGAATTTTTATTCTAAACATTTAGAAATTACACAAAATCAAAAACTTTTCTAATCCACAGCCAATGTTTAATGCCATGTTTAAAAAGAAAAGAAAAAAAAACAGAAGAATTATGAATTAATAAAATACTATTTTAAATATTTTTAATTTTATTAAACCAATGAAAATGAGGGGGCAGTGAAAACTTCCTGGTCTATCTACTTCCTAAACATTTTTTTTTTTTTTTGATGGGACCCAGAACTTATAAGCGTCCTCCTTTCTGGAGGGTGGGGGGATTTTAGATGATTTGTACAAATGAACTACTTGGAATTAAAATTATTAATCTATCCAAACTTGTTGCAGATCCTTTTATGTAAGTATGGGTATGAAATCATGGAAAAAAAAAAAAAAAAAAATGTATTTTGAATATTTTTAAAAAGTAAGGAATTTCCACTTAAAATTTAACATGATTTTCAAGTTGACAGATCAGGGAAGAAGTAAAAAAATTAAATTATAAAAACCATTCAGCAAATTGCAAGTCTGTTTTATTTTTTAATTTAAAATAGACATTTTTAAAGCATTCTACAAAAAAATTAAATTTGCAACAAAATAAATTTGAGCCCACAATTTTAACAAATCATTTTATTAAAATAAAGTTTCTTGCTTAAAAGTTTTAGCATTTTAAAGTGGACTTTTGATGTATTTAAAAGTAAAATTTATTTTTAAAATTTAACAATTTTAATACAGACAGATTAGCGAATATAAAAGGATTTTCATGATGGATTATGGAAGGGACATAATTATGTTATTTTATATTTGGCAAAAATTAATTATGATTTTGTATCAGAATAAAAAGCTTTTTCTTTTTGCTTTTGTGTTCTTGGGTGCACACATACACAATTTTTTTTTTCTCTTCAAAAATGAATAATTCAAGTTTATAAAATATATTTTCATATCCAATATTTTTTTTTTTTTAATTTTCTTTACACTCTGTAATTCGCAAGTTGTGATGACTTAATATTTTTTCAAATAACTGAAATAAAACATGAGCAGTCATGTGGCAAGATTTTTTTAGAAAAGATAAAACAAGAATTTTTTTTTTTTGTTGTTTGTTTCTAACAGGAAGTAAAATAGTTTTAAGAAAATTTTACCTTGTATCAAGTGGAAAATAAAACAGCTTAGAAAAGAAGGTCTGTATAATTTACTAATTTAATGTAAGTCTAAATAAACTAGGATTTTACAAAGATATTCACATTATTTATTAAAATTTCTTTTTTTTTTTATTATTTCTTTTTTCATCTTCAAATGAGTTGTACAACTAAGTGAACTTAGCAAATGAAGTTTAACTTTTAAATAGCTACCGCCAATAAAAACAAAAGAAAAAAAAAGCATAACATAATGAAAAAAGGCCCCAAACTTGATAAAAACAAAGTTTTATGGCCAAAATGTTTGTGTTATTATTAAGAGGAAAGACCAAAGTATTTTTTTTATTAAGTTTTTTAATCCTTCAAGCACGTTTTTTCTTACATATTGCAGTCCAAAGATGCATATAAGAAATTTTAGTGTCTTTTTTGTGTAAAAAAAAAAAAAAAATTCAAACAATTGTGGATTTTAATTAAATTTTCAGGACTTATTCACAAATGAATTAAAATATTTTTTAAATTTTTTTATTTTAGAAAAATTGACAAATATTTGCAAAATATTTTTTATTTTAGAAAAAATGGCAAATATTTGCCAAATTTTTTTATTTTTAGAAAAATTACCAAATATTTGCCAATTTTTCTAAAATAAAAAAAATTAAAAAATAATTTAATTCATTTGTGAATAAGTCCTGAAAATTTAATTAAAATCCCACAATTGTTTGAATTTTTTTTTTTTTCATCTGTTACTTCCTACTTAATTTCATGAAATTTTGAGAAATAAAATTCTACCCTCTTCTTATTTATATTAACAAAAAGCAGGATTTCTTAGAGAATTTAAATTATCAATTTGTTTTTGTAAAACAGAAACACTATTTACCGAAAATCTGCTCCAAATTGTAAAATAAAAAATTCAATAAAACTATGACAATTAGGAAAGCTTTTAATTGCTTTTATAAATAAAATATTATGGACACTATTGTCTTAAAAAGATTTTTTTTTGATGAATAATGAATTTTACATTTTGAACTGTTTTTTTTTTTTTTTTTAATTAGAATAATTTATTAAGTTTTAAATCTTAAAATTCTGTATTAATTCTCCACCCTTTTAGAATATATCGTTATTAAGTAAAAACTATTTTTACTAATTATAAATGGAAAAGCTTAGTACCAATCATCAACCACCAATATTTTTAAAATTTTTTGTATCTATATAAACATGCAGATTTTTTTTTTCTTTTGTTAATATACAATTATTCATACAGCACATTATCAGAAAATAAAAGTGATAACTATAGTAAATTTAAAGCCAAAGTATCTAAAATTCAATAAAAACATTATGGAGAATATTTCCCTAAATTTTTTAAGTTTACTGAATAAAAAAAAATTATATATAAGGCACTCACATTATAGACTTCAATTAATTTTTAATGGATAAAGACATCCCTTCCCTCATACAACAATAACTACTTGTCATTAAGCTGTCAACAGGTCAAAAGAGCTTCTGCTTAAATATACCACTATCAAGGAGTTAAAAAAAAAAAAAAATGAATTTTTGCAATATTTTAAACAAAGTAAATAATATTTGTTTCAAATCAGATAAATTATACTTTAAATCAGCTAATATTCCTCAAATAAACTTTCAGAAAAGAGTATACCTTATTTTTTGTAAGATTTTTAATAATTCCAGTCAATTTAAATTAGTTTTAAATTAGTTTTCAAAACATAAAGTGTTTTGCTTATTGGAAATACTAAATTAAAATTTCTTAGCTTGAAATTAAAACTAAAATAAAAGCTTCAAGAAAAATTTTTCATTTTTCAAAATTCATTTAAACCTTTTTTTTTTTCGTAGGTACCTATTTTAAAAATCTGTAGAAATAAGACATACATTGTGTAGAAATATCTCTTCAAATGTGTGGAATAATTTTTAGATTGATAGACATAGAAATTCTAATTGCAGAAATAGGAAAAAAAAAAAAATTAAATCCAATTTTATTTCTGGTACCAATCTACAAAGTAATTCAACAGAATAGAATTTGAGTTTAAAAATTAACGACAGTATTGAAAATGTCAGTGGTCCTAAGATAAGATGATCAGACATTGAAACCCAATGAAGTGTTCTTGAATCAGTTACCATTTTTTTTTTTTTAAAGATCCTAGCCAGATTGTCAACTAGCCATTTCATCAGGGTTTGAAATTTGATCAGGGGAAAGTGAAGTTTGTATAAGGTGTTCTTTTGAAAAACAGCCTCCACTCCCATATGAAGGAAGAGTCCGTTGCAGGTCTTAGGCAGGTCGACATCAAGTTTGGCAGAAAGTGGGTCAGTCCAAATCAACAGAACTGGGTCATTTCTAAAGAGATTTAAACAACAAGAAAGTGAACGCTCTAAAAAGCAGGCAAAGATTTGCGTCTTTCACATTTAATCTTGTTCCACTCAGCTTTCTAAAGATGATGACATGGTTGGGTGGAGTGGGGAGAGGAAAGAAAACACAAATCCAGGTGATAGCTTACAGGTTAAAACACAGGATGCTACAAAACAAGGGTTATGGTTTGATGCCAAAATTGAGTAGGGCTTTGGAGAAAAGGCAATTCTCAAACCAGAATAAAAATGTTGGTTACTTGCACAATGCTCTAAAAAACATTACAAGCCCAAAATATTATTGATATTTAATAATCTTAGCTGCATTTTGTACAAAACAATGTGTCTTAGGCACCAATCAGGAAACTAACTCACTACAGGAGTAATGGTCTAAGAGCATCTTACAAATCATTATCCAATAAAGTGTCCATAGTTAAGCTTAGGTTTTTTTGTCAAAGCCCAATAATGGACACCTAATGATAAGCAAGTTCACTAGACATTCAAATAGTTTTCACAAAAATTAATATTCATTTGCTAGCTATTGTTTTATGAGGTGACCATATTTTCGAATTCAATACAATTGAAGAAAAAAACATTGTTTAAAATTTATTATATTTATAGAAAAGAACATTTATAGACAGTGTGGACATGAGAGTGATCAATTGATTGTGTATTTTATGGGTTTACAGTGATATCTAACTGAAGCACCACTTCCCTTACAATCACCAAAGTTAAGCAATGTCAGAACCTAGATAGGTGACTACTTGGAAATACCAAGAGTTGTAAGCTTGGTTATATGGGTGGTATAATGGATAGTGGCTCAAAATTATTAATTGGAGAGCCAAGTTCTAATTCCAGTTGGGTTCTCCCTCCAGCTATGTTAATTAGTAAATTAACCCACTGCTGTAGGAGAACTTGTATCTTGGAATACTAAATCATTATATGAGAAAAAAAAAAAAAAATTATTCTTACAGTCTAAAAATATTTTCTGGCTTCCATTAGCCCACAAAGAAAATGAATTAATGTTTTTTATGGCTTATCAATCCTTTATGGGTAAATTAAAGTCAAAACATATTTCAGATTACAAGAAAAATCTTTTTTTTTAAGTGAATATGGCATTAACAAATTTTTTTTTTAGAATAACAATGATTTTTCTATTTAACCCATACCTGGGGGAGTTATACCTTTCCCCAGGGTATTTGTGTGTAAATGACTAAAGAATCCGACTAGAAATCAAATTTGGTTCTCCAATTTGTCATTCTCAGTTGCTATCCATTACACCAACCAGACTTTCGGGGAAATAGGAATCATCACTGCATGGTGACTGTCCATTTCATACCATAATGTGATCTTCAGAGCAAAGCATGGAACTGACCATCACCATGCAGTGTTAATTCCTAAATCCATAATTTTCCTCTCTCTTTTATATATAAAAAAGAAATATTTTAATAAGAACCTGCCTTTTAGTTTTTCCTACATACTTA
Source organism: Acanthosepion pharaonis (assembly GCA_903632075.3). Taxonomy (NCBI): domain Eukaryota; kingdom Metazoa; phylum Mollusca; class Cephalopoda; order Sepiida; family Sepiidae; genus Acanthosepion; species Acanthosepion pharaonis. The sequence goes on along the minus strand of CAHIKZ030000572.1, from coordinate 348,045 downwards.
TTTCCCCTCCTCCACCTAATGTGTGTGGGAAAAGATGAAAAGTCACCAAAATCTAGATGTCAGCAGAGAGAAGAAAATAAACACCAGAAATAGCATCAACTGACTTGAGGCAAAACTGAATAAACCAAGATTCTCAAATAAATCAACATTGGAAAGAAATTCAGGTCTTTGGTGATAACTATTTTGGAATAGGATTGAATTATTTAGATTATAAACTTGACTCTAATCATGTCTGTCAAAATCAATCAGGTCGTTTCTGTCTGTGAAAACCAACATAGCAGATTAGTCTATAAAGGTCACTCTTATTATAAACAGATAATCTTTAAAAAATATCTTGGAAATGGTTCCATCTCATCATTTCAGTCTACATTTTCTGTCCTTGTCATTTTCTACTTATAAATCATTCAATTAATTATTTGAGGTCTCATTCAATTGCACCAAATACCCTATTAGTGAATTTTCACTTCACACCTGTGACTTTGAACCTGCTCTGGATTCATATGCCTGATGAGCAAAAAAATTAAATAAAAAAATAAAATAAATAAAAAAGGCACATAAAATAATAATAATAATAATAATGAGTAATTCTATTTGAAACAAAATGCAAATGAATCAGCAGAAATGTGCACAGACTAACTTGAAATAAATTCCTTACTGTCTTCATTTATGATTTCAATTAATATTGTGTTTTCCAGATAAGTAAACAAAATAAAGAAAATACCCGAGAAAGGAAATGCAGAAAAGAGAATAAAATACCACATTTTTAGAACAGCACCCCAAGACAGTGAAAGCCACAGAATTATTTACTTGGCATTTGGACCATTCTTCACCTTTCCATTGGGTTCCCATTTTCGAACAGTTAGCTGAAAGGTTTTGAGGAATGTCTGGGGATTCCAACTCTCTGGCAGCACCTCCCTCAATGCACTAAAGAGAGAAGGCTGGTGGAATACTGACACCAGCATAACTAATTAGTGTGTGTGTGTGTGTGTATCTTGTTTATTTTCCATTCAATATTATCACTTGATAAGACACCAGCAGTGTTGAAACAAAATTGAAACTTTCTAATGATCTTATAACATGTTTATGTTATAAATTTGAATAAATATTATTAGCTGCACTGAGCACTCCTTTAAGAATATTGTTTTTGGTTATTGGAATTTTATTCCATGTACACCAACCCTATATATATATATATATATTTATTACACATACAGACATACATATATTGTATAAATTTGAAAGCTCTCCAACACATTAATGATTAAAGAACTGCATCTATAACAACAGCAGACTCTGCAACAAGGGAGAAAAAAAAACATGAGATTAAAATGGAAGATAAATTGAAAAAAATAAAAAAATAGAAGGAACTCCTGTCAAGATTAAATTATTTGTTAGGAAAAATTTATCATCAGAATTCTCATAGACACCCCCCCTGCCCCACTACTTTAATGGAAACATTAAAAAAAAAAAAAAAAAAAAAATACAGGTCTTTCACTAGGTCATCCATTTTTATATTTTCAACACTCCAAAGAGGGACATGTGATCCAAATATTTAAATAGATTCAGGCCTTTTATGACTGCAACAAATCTAAAAAAAACTGACTTCAACTGCTGTTATATTCCCTGCTAATAGGAATATATACTTGACAAAGACTGTGGATGAAATAAGTAAAGGTTTATTGCAAAAAACCAGTACAATAAGAATAAAAGTAACAGTTATGCACAAGGTCACTACAAGTGAATCCAATAGTGAGTGCTATTATTGGAAGGTCGGTAGTTCTCGCATAAGTCTGAGTCATACTCAACAGATCCCAGCTAAAGTATCTAGCAACTGCCCCATGCAGTCACATGTGATACAAGGCCGAATTTAATGTGGGGTTCCAGAGCCTGTATGCCCGGCCAAAAAAATCCCCATAGACCCCCACACAAACGGGATTGGGTCGGTTTACCTCCCTGAATGAGAATGCCTTTCGGCATAGCCTTGTCCAGGTTCCTTTCTGCCTGAAGGCAGAGAGTTCGACGATCACAGCTGAAAAGATCTCAGCTGGAAATATTTACCAATCTCCCCACAAAGTAAGATGTGGCACAAGGCCGAGTTTTAAAGTGGGGGATCTGAGCCCATAGACTTGGCCAAAAATTCTCGTATAAAACAGGGTCAGATAGCTGTTTCCCAAGACGAGACTCTGCCCTTCGACATAGCCTCGTCTGGGGATCCTCTTTGCCTGGAGGTAGAGAGTTTGACCTGCACAGCTGGAAAAGATTCCAGCTGGACTCTGATCCAACGCCGGAAACCAGATTTCAGCTGGACTGTTGACTTACAGATACTTATAGTCAGTTACTACCTATAGTGTAGTCACTCATGGGGGTGATAGGTTATTCCATTATATCAATTGTCATAAATTGTGAGGTTAGTGGAGAAATAATTAAGAAAAATAAATCAGACCCACTATGTTCATAAAAAAAAGCTTTTAGTTCACTTATAAAAAAAAAATAAATATTTTTCCTGGTCGTAAGTGAAAAAAAAATAATAAAAATATATATATATAGTCAGAAAAAATAAAATAAAACTAGGAATTTTTCATGAAGTAAATATCCTAATTCTCAAAAGACCTGTCTTTTAAAGATATAATTTTATGTTTTAAAATTCAACAAAACTGTCAATGTTACGTCGAATTAAGATTTTTAAAAAATGACAAGGGAGGTAATTCATTTTTTTTATTTTCGTTGTTATCTCCCTTGAGTGCTATTTACAATTTCTACTTTTATATTGCGGATTTTACAATGGTCAGAATGTTGAGATTGCTAAAATAGGAAAATTATGTTTCGTAATTGTCCAAGTGAAAGGGCCTGTTTGCCTGCACTCAAAATCCTGGTTCTTACTTGCAAATTTAGCATGCTAATATCACACCATTACTTGAGTGTATTATTATTAGGCACGTTCATGATTTTATTACTGGAGGAGCAGAATATGTTCACATCTGCTGAGACCCCCCCCCACACACACACACATCGCCCACTCCATTGGCATAATTTTTCAGACAGTACTTTCATGTGTGGTGAAGAGCATTTTTATTGGTTGACTTTTGGTCACTGATAATAATAAGATTACACAAGGGGGTATATTCACCTCAAGATGAGTGAGAATGTATCAGAAAAAAAAAAGTCCTGAATCTCAACAGAGTTGTTAAAATTTTATGATGGAAATAAAATATCCAACACATTAACAAACATTCAGTTTTTTTTTTTTGCCACACCACAATTACTATTAGATTTAGAAAAAAAAATCTTAGCATGAAAGCAACTGGCTGTAAATTAAATATTGTCGCTAAAAAAACAAAACATTTTCCTTCACTGTTTTTTTTTTTTTTTTTTACATATTAAACTATCGCAATTGTTTTGCACCTCTTTTTATCTAAATTTTAATTATGTTTGCCCTATTTTAACCCTATAAATTCTTATATAAATAGATACAAACTGGATAAAATGTTGAATGACTATTAAGCTTACATACAATTTAGCTGCTATAAATTCTAAAAAGTCAATATATGTTATACATGAGATTTGTTTGTTTTTGAGAATTTTTTGGCATAAAGTTTAGGGTGTGTATTATATGTGAATAATTATGGCACTTAATTTATCAGAGTAATTGTTGCATTTCTCTTTTGTTCTGAATCATAATTGTTAACTAATTAATGTTCTTTCCAAGGTAAGAGTGGGTGTGTGTTATGCCCTGTCTGATGATTGGATGTTTGGAATGAGCTGTTACTCCAGGTCAATGACACTTGACTAATTTGCATGGTAACTAGAGTGCTGGGCAGTTGACCAATGATGGATGACCTGGAGTTAAAGCACTAGATACATAAGCTTCACACTTTAAAGTGGAAACAGCAACAAAAATTAATTGAAACTGTCTCAGGGGTCTGGTTCCCATTGGGATGGTACCTGCATTAATTCCTGGTGCCTGAGGCATCTCCACAAAAGAGTAAGCGACAAGGGAACTGACTATTTTTAGCATATGGTTGCATATATTAGTGGATCTCCCACTTTAAACTCAGCCTTATGCTATGTTCCTTTTGAGTAGATATTTGGTTAAAAATACCTGCTGTTTTTAGACGAGTTTGCTAAAAGATGTAAATATGAGAAGTTCAAGATTTGAGTTGGAGACATCAACATCTAGGACTGAAGTTTTAACAATGAATAAGTTTTATTTGAAACTTTCTATAAACAAAAGATTCAAATGAAATATGTCCGTAAAACCAATTTGTTTGCTTTGAACTGAAAAAAATATATTTCAAGTCAGAGGAGCTGCTTTCGCTGGTTCCCAAACTTCATAAATTTAAGCATTCTACTAGGCTGGCATCTCACTCAAACCCTTTCGCTGTTGAAACTGTTAAGTGTAGCCATCTCTTCTACTCCAATAACTTCATGTCTCGCACCTCTCGCCTGTGGAACTCCCCCCTTTTCCTGTTTCCTTGATAGTTATAATCTCCAACTATTCAAATGTAATGTCAATCAACATCTCCAGATGCACTGACCTATCTCCTAATCTTCTCTTCATCCTTTCCTCTATCAATCCTATTTGCTCTCATTCCAACTCTGTGTAACCCCTTGCATGCTAGTGGCTTCCCGCCTTGCTTAGGGTAAAATGCTTAGAAAAAAAAAAAATTAATAATGTTGCAAGCCAAAGTTAATCTTAATATGAACAGAACATAAAAATGAGTTAATTTTTTTTTTCTTTGGTTAAACAGTTTCACATTTCCCACTGTTCGAGCTCAGATGTCAAGTACTGATTAGAAAATTATAGCAAAAAAAATTTTTCTATCTCAATTAAACCAGTTTGACCACGTGACTCATTAAGCTACGCTAAATCAAGACTACAAATTACAATTTTAACCAAAGGGGGATAACTCAAATATACCTATGAACCAACATAGGCCAACTGTTTAAGGTTTTTAATTTCACAGATTTCATAATCAAATAAATAAATTATACTTTATTATTTGGACCAGCATTCTCATCTTGGTTGATATATTCACAACGTTTCAATCAGACATTGTACGAATTGTCTTTCTTCAAGTGCATTTCTTACTCTGTAACCTTTTTGGGATCTTGAACTGAACCTTTTATCTAAATCATGGGGGGCAGATTATGCAACTGCCAGGGAACCAGATATGTTTTACCCACTATTTTAATCCACTCAGAGACAGATGGCTTAGTGAATTCAATCATTGAAGTGTTTGTATGAACTGATATCTTTTAATTTAGTAGAAGAAATGGACAATCAACAGAAAGGTGAACATTAACTGATATGGAATATTCCATAATTGGATGAGAACAATTGAAACAGATTGAATAAAGGGATCAGTTCAAATTTCTTGAGGTTTCCAAGTACGACAAACCCCTAAAAAAAAGGGTTGGAGGGTACAATGACCAAAAATGCTAGTCTGAATAACAAGGCATATAAAAATGATAATTATTTATTAAAAAAAATATTCTGGCATAAATAAAAACCTTACTTTATAAATAAGTGAAACAAAATTCATTTTATAAATAAGTCACATTTGAAGTCTATAAAATAAAATTCAGATACAATTGTTAGTTATCCATCAGTAAGTTTCAAGTTTCTAGCATAAACTATTTTCGTTTAATAAATTTTAATCACCAGGATCAAGAAACAATATTGTTCTAATATAAACATTTGTAAGTGCCAACATTAAATTGGCAAAGAAAGTGTAAAAGATTTTGAATCTTGTGTGCATTATCTTCCGAAATCTCTTCATGAAACTCAAATAAAACAAGAATCTTTGTTGATTGATTTTGGTTTTATGGCTTATCAACCTTTTGCCTATTACTTAAAACTAGAAATTAGTTTTAGATTGTAAGAATGTTTTGTAGATAATGAGAATTTGCTAATACAAGACCTACTAATTAACTCATATCTTAGAAGAGATGGATCCATACCTTTTCCAAGGATAAGTTGACATAACGAACCTGAATGGAATTGGAACTATTCTCTGATTTTCAATTCTGAGCTGTTATCTGTTATGCATGTGCACATCCAAGCTTACAGCACCTGATATTCCCAAGCGGATATCCATCTAGGTACTGACCAGGCTAAACATTGCTTAACTTCAGTGATAGTACAAGATCCATTATTTCAACATGCTATGGCTGTAAGCCACAAGAATGTTAGATGCAAAAAGACAAAGGATAGAAGAAAAATAGGAAAAAAAAAAAAAAAAAAAAACCATTGCCGGCAGGGGGGGCAGGAAGATTTCTGGGATTACTTTTGTTTTTGAAAACTGATAAATGTTGTTTAGTTTTTGTTTGTCATCATTAGTTGATTGTGCTTCACCTTTCATTGTTTTCCACTTTACAGGAAACAGACACTTGCAGAATATGTAAGATAGCAGTTTCAATGAATAAAATAATCTTATCTATAATGGTTAGGTTAACCAACAGAGAAGTGAAGCACCAGATGATTATTATCACTGAGACAAGACAAACTCATTACAACTAAAGTTTTCATTCAAAGAAAATCTTGTACAACACATTAGTCATAAAGACAGACGGTCATATACAAAGAAAAGAAAGAAAAATGTAAAATAGTGTCACATTCAAAGTATGGTCCAAATACTAAGAATATTATTTAGAAGAAGAAAAAAAAAAGAAAAAAAAAAAAGAGGGAATTGTCTCTGCCCCCTCTCACCAATATCAGCATTTATAGCCTGTAAAGAGTCCTAGTTATAACTGTCACTTATTCTAGAAGGAATGTGAATATTTTAAACCAATGGTCCTGTTTTTCTTCTTCTTCAGTCCACCCCCCTTTTCAAATATTTGCATCACAGCTGCTGGTCCCAATGTTAAAATTGCACTGGTAAATAGAGCAGAGTTAATGCAACAGGGTTAAATGTCATATGTTGGATTATAGCAAAGCACCAATCACTGGAAGTATGCTGCAGTGGGAACAGAGAATCAGGGATCAACTGGCCAAGTCATGGAAGAGCTGCTGGATGTCGAATAGGTTTCTGCTCCATATACATATTGCAATTAAATGTTTAATATATGTCTAAAAATGAAATTATAAATGCAAATTGGTGTTCAAATCATATTTCTGTCCCATTAAAATTATAGTGCCACCACCACAGAACACTTCTATCTCCTCATAGTTTATAGCAATCCAAGGCAGTGTTACCACCCACATTGAGAACCACCATTTTAAATTCATGGACTTAATGAAGGATCCATTTTGTAGACGTGTGCACACTTCGATAGACAGGAACATGATGAACCAAATCCAGTTTCTGTGCATCAGATTCCACACATCAATTCTGGTTGCAGATTTAAAAATTAATAACTAAATGAATGCTTTCTCAGCCAATTAGAAATGCTCTTGTGAAAATCAAAAGGTGATATCTTTTGATCCTATCTTTGGAAATAAAAACATATCAGCTTCATGCTGCAAGAGTCAATTTCAGATATGCACAAAGCCAAGTCAATAAAAGATAAACAGACAAAAAATTAACAATTACTTAAATTGCAATCAAATTTTACTCAAAACAAGTTCTGTTTTAACTTACAAAATTTATCTATGAATTTTATGTGTACAATGTAATAACAAAGAACACCGTCCTGGGTATGACGATAAACTACATCCAGCAGCAAAGCCTCTGATCAGGAGGTTTTGAGGAGCATGGAACCACCTCTTAATTGCTGGTGTTCCCAGGTCCACCCTGATCCAGGGTGGAGCGCCTGTTAGGGTCCCACCTATGGGAAAATAGTTAATCCCTAAACGGGGGGAGGGTCAAAACACTGAAAGTGTAAAAATAGGTTTTAATACCAGAAATACGTTTTTTTGAAAATAAAAAAAATTTTACCAGAAATACATTATTACCAGCAATACATTTTTTTTTTTTTTTCCAGCAATAAAAAATTTTGTCAGCATTAAATAACCCATTGAGGTTGATATACCATAAAACAAAACAAACCAAACCGAACAAAGAACAAAGTCCTTTCTATTCCAGTTCCATCATATTCCTGCAAGTTCTTTGAATTTATGAATAAATCACAAAAATACTTTCTATAATTATGTGATATTAATACAAAAATTCTAAGTGGCTTTTCATCCCTGGTTTGTTCTCTCTTACTTTCTTTAACTGTTGATCTGCTTGTCACAAACTACTACTACTATTGTTGTTGTTGTTGTTAATTTCCTTGTCTTAGATAACTTTTGACCTCAACTCATAAGGACTTTGGAGGTGGAGATTTTGGAGCCAAATAATAAAAAAAAAAAAAAAAAACATTATCACGCTGTTCCAGAACTTCATACCTCATTTTTGCTTTGTGATTTCAGTCAATAAAAAGATAAATCAATATTGTTAGAAATAATTTTGCAGTCAGTGAAATGGTGGAAGTTAATAAATGTATAAACAAGTGTTCAGGAGTAAATTGGATGAAAGGAAAATGAAAAATGGAAGAAAACCTATTCTTGTCAAAAATCACCAATAAATCATAAACCTCTGACATATTGGCAATTGTAATTTCATCCTAGACATATTATAAATGTGGATATCAAGAGTCAAAAAGAAAGAAAGAAAAAAAAAATAAATGAACTCTCTATAGAACCAAAAACTTGTTACCTAGTAAAATCAAATTTATTCTTCAGGATCAAAAAGATGTTTATTTTTTTTTGTTTGTTTTTTTCTCTCTCACAACTTAATTTGTTCAACATTACTGTGAAGTTTCAATTGAACACAAGGTTTTGTATAACAATTCTATTTGATAACACTTGGTAAATGACTGGTACTCACTAATTCAAATAGTACTTAAGTAGTTAGTATTGTTTGAAAGAGAGAGAACCCAAAACTACAGGTTAGCCACAGCTTCTTTTACTACATTAACTGCAGTTGCTTATATTATAAAAAAGTAACAATCTTTTGAGTGGTGACTAAAAAAAAAAATTTATTCAGGAGAATCGTTTGATTAAATTTGCAATTCAGTAAAAATCATTTTACCTAACTCCCTCATTATGCCAGAATAATGTACATAAATATATATCTCTGATATCTTCTTAAAGGATTTGATGTTTAGTCATAGGACAAATGCTCACCGATATATGCACTCTGAGACATAGGGATCAAAACAACAAGGACAAGGATACTGGTCAAAATTTATGTCATAATGACATGGTTTAATTGCAAAACTTTTGTTTCAAATCATTTCACTACAAGCAAGGCAATAAAGCCACTAAGACACAAAGGTTTACTGTGTGCGAAAAAAATGAGGAAAAAAATATTAAGAGATAGAACAATAAAAGAACAGGAATTAAGACAGAAGATAATGATTGGCATTGCATTTAAATAAAACACTTTCAAAAGAATTGTTTGGATGTAAAAATTTTATAATAAAAAAGATTTACTACATTTGCTTAGTTGACAACAATTGGCTAGAAAAGACAAAATTACAGCAAATTCAAAGAACAAAAGAAAAAAAAAACTTTTGGCAAAGTTATATATATATATATATATATATATATATATATATATATATATATATGTGTGTGTGTGTGTGTGTGTGTTTGTTTGTTAGACAAGTGTATGGTTGCAAGAAAGAAATACGACAACAGCAGAAATAGAGTTACGTGGTTTATTTCAACAGGAACGTGTGGGTTTGGGACAGCTACCTTGTGGTAAAGTTCATAAGCCCGCTTCGGATCTAGGTCGATCTCTCATAGTAGTTCACACATGTTGACGGTGGTTGATGCTACCCTGCTTTCAGCAGCTGAACGTGACAGGTCTCTACCCTGGGCACCGGTGGACTGCCTGTTGAACTTCCATGTGACCCCTTTTATAGCATTGTTTTATGGCTTAACAGGCTCGAAAAACGAAGAAGTATAATTAGGAGGGAAGGATTTTTATTGGACGAAAAATAGAACACTTTAAATATTATTTTATTTTTCGACCGGAACTCAAGTGCAGGGAACATTTGTAAATGAAGATAATGGTCATTTTGTGACGGGGTTTTGTCCCGTTCACATCCGGCTCTCACTCTTGCGTATATGCCTGTAAATCAGCCGAGATATGTTTTATTTTATTTTATAACAAGGCTCCCCCAGATCTCGGTCTCATTTACAGTGAGCGTTATACGTGTATATTTGGGTGATTAAGTCATGAAGTGTATGGGAAGTTGTCCTCATGTTCTTATTGGCATTTGTTTTGGTATGGAATTATTTGCTGAATTATATATCCCCGAGGGATGTGAAGGAGAATGATCCTGGTGGCTGTTACATGGTGGAGGCAGAGGGATTGTATAAGAACGATGTGTTGTGCGTGGAGCCAGTCATCGGATATGTGCACGGTGAATCCAGATTGTATCACCATCATCGTTTTGCACCTGACATATAATATTGTTTGTTTTTATAATGGTGTAATTTCCTATCCAGAGCAGATGAGAGGATTGGGCAACAGTTGAGTGTGGCCGATGAAGTAAAAGCTTGTCGCCTACTTGTATTGGGTCCTTGTATGTGAGGCGATTTAAGTTAGTCTCAAGTTTGTGGTCAGCTTCATCGTTGGCCAGGGTGACGTGGTGGTGAACCTGCTTTAGCAGGGAATTAATTTGCATTCCATATGCTCCAGGATCATCGTTTGTGATTTCTTTTCTGTGTAGTGTAGGTAGGTCGATGTTGGGGTGACGGCCGGTAATGGCATAGTCTTGGGGAGACACCGGTGGCACTGTTGGTCGTGGCATTCATGGACGAAACGACAGATTCTAGAACATCTGTCCATTCACAGTTCCTGTCTTCGCATAACATATAAAGTGCGTTCTTCATCGTATGGCGATGTTGTCTCTCGATATTTCCTGAGCTTTGCGGGCGCCAAGGACAGTGAAGTTCTTGCGTGATTGACATCTGGTTACAGAATTGTCGATAGACTTCTCCAGTGAAGTGTGTGCCTCGATCAGAGGATACTATGCGTGGAATCTCTCTGTGTCGAAGGAAGAAATGGTACAATCTGCGGGCATCAATAGCACGGTCTCTCGCGCGATGGTATGGCTGTAAAATGTCGGCTGAAGCTATCCAAGATGGTTAGGATGTAGCGTTTTCCCTTTGAGTTGGGCATTGTGACAAAGTCTATAAAGACGAGATCAAATGGTCTCTTTCCTCGTTTGCAGTGGCCAATGGGCCAGTGGGTACGTCTACCATAGTTTCCCTTGCACTTAGCAACACATGTCGCAAGAATCAACATAGGCCTTGATGTTGCGGTTTTTGAATTCCCACCAGTAGCTGGAAAGGATTTCTCGCATACGGGTGACACCTGAGTGGTTGTTGCCCTCGTGTGCCTGGTAGAGGTATCTGGGTCGTAGTTTGTATGGTACAACCAATCTCGGAGAGTGTTTACTGTCTCTTATCATCAAAACGGAGGTGCCTGGTTCTAGAAAAAATTGGTGGAAATGTTTTTTGAAAAGTGTAGCTCGGTGGTCGTCAGGATCGATATGAGGTTCGCTTGGGGTGGGTGACTGGAGGGCGCTGATGATCTTTGCCAGGGCGTCGTCCTTCAGTTGTTCATCTGCGATGCCGAGGTGGTTGCAGATTCTCTCAGTGGGGATGGTGGTGGTGGAGTGATAGGCGAAGAATGCGTTGGTGACACACTTGTGGGTGCGGGCGTTTTGTGGTGTGTGAGTTTTGGGAATGAGCTGTAAACTGTTAAACTCGCCGAGGCACCAAGATGGGATGTATACGCGGAGGTCTGAACTGCTTACCTCGAATATCCTGCCTGCCGGTGTAGGGTCGTTCAGGGCTTTCGTTTTCTTATGTCCGCAACCTCTGCTGAGCATGTCAGCCCATACATTTGATTCGCCTTCAACATATTCCAAGACAAATTTATAACATGAAATTTCTTCTTGCCATCATCGCATTTTGGCATTATTGAACTCTCGTTGGTCCAGATACGTCAGCGATCTGTGGTTGGTGAAGATGACGAAGGGGCGGTTGCGAAGGAAATAATCAAATTTCAATATTGCCCACTTTATTGCATATGCCTCTCGTTCCGTCGTGGACCAGTTCTGTTCCATGGAGTTGATTGTATGGGAAGCGACCGCTATGATATCTTTCTTCCCGTTGTTGGCTTCTTGCATTAAGATTGCTCCACATGCGACGTCACTGGTGTCGGTGGTGAGTGTGAAAAGTTTGGAGAAATCTGGAAACGAGATGATGGGTGGTGAAGAGAGACGGTCCTTGATTTTTTTGAAGGCTCTGTCGGCATTTTGCGTCCAGACAAACGGTTTATTAACCTTGTTGAGTTCGTATATGGGACCCATAAGTTTTGAAAATATATCTGACCTGATTTGTTCGTGAAGACGTGTCTCTAGGAATTGTCTGATCCACACTAAATGGCCGATAAGGCTTTGTAATTCCTTTTTTGATGTTGGAGGTTTCATTTCCTGGATGGCACGAACGTATTCTGGATCAGCCTTGAATCCTTCGCTGTTTACTATACGTCCGAGGAATTTTGCCTTTGATGCGAGGAAGGAACATTTATCGTGATTCAGCTTGAGTCCGAATTTTCGGAGGGCAGTAAAAAATTGTTCGAGGGTGAGTATGTACTCCCTAAATGTCTGAGTGTGGACCAGGTTGTCGTCGATAGAGGAGGAAATGTTGTCACGGGATGTGACTGTGGCTAGGGCTTCTGCTATGCGACGGGAGAAGATTTGTCCGGCAGATGTAAGGCCGAAGGCTAGGCGCGTGTATTGATAGCATTGGTCCTTCCATGTAAATGCTGTTTTGTATTGGTCTCACTTGTCGATCTCAATTTGCCAGTAGCCGCTGCGTAGATCGAGGGTAGTAAAATATCTATTGCCTTTGCTGATTTTGTTGAACAAGTGGTCGATCCTTGGCATTGGGTAAGGGTCAAGATCAACTAAGACCTTGTTGAGAGTTCTTTTAAAGTTAGCAACGACACGAATCAATCCGATTTTTCTTGCGTGCACGGCAAATACAGGTCTATTGAAGCCTTTGGGGTCGCTGCAGTTTTCAATGATACCTTCATCAGCCATACGCTTAATTTCGCATTATCGTCTGCTTCCAAAGTCTGGGCTATCGGGTGTTGTTTTCTGGCTGCGAGACTGGCCGTTGGTTGGTATCGAATGGGTCGGATGAATGTGCCTTGTTGCTGCTTTCTGTGCCGATAATGTCAGCATAGCGAATGAGTAAGTTTGCAGTGGCCTCTAGTTCGTCTCGGTTCGGGTGGTTTGGTAGCGATAGTCCCGTGTTATGCTTTAGCCAGGTTAGCTTTTGATTCAGTGTCTGGATGTTGGGCTGTAATTCCATAATAGGCTGGTTTTGGATGATGTCAGCTTGGGTACCATATGCTGGATCGTTGGTTGACGATGACGGTGATATGATTGCTGCTGTGTGTGTGTTGTGTATCCTGAGGAAAGTGTGCATCTAAATTCTATAGTCGCATTTTGGTCGTCGATTAGATAGGAATCGAGCGTGTTGTGACATAGGATATTTTGGCTGATCAGGATCGGTGTGGTTTGGGTAGTTACCAGCACGTTAACCTTTTTGAATGTGGGTGAGTCTCGACTGCCGATGGCGATGTCGCAAGTCAGTTCGCCGAGGGCGGTGGTGCTGCCGTTGATTTTTTTTACTACAATGTCGGAGCGGGTCATGAGTTTCTTGGCTTCTCTGGGTAACTGAGATATTGGTACGATGCAGGTGGAGCATCCAGAGTCTAGCATTGCGACGCCAGAGAAGGTGATGTCCCTGAAGTTGAAGGTGGACTGGACGAGCGGGGGAATGGTGAGTGAGTCCTTGAAAGTTGAAGGTGTGATGGCTGACGTGAGGCATGGCGAACGCAGGCATCACATCTCGTCCTGCCCGGCGAAAAATCCTGTTCCACATCATTTATGGCTTGTATATTATCATTTGTTGCAGCGATATGGGCCTGTGCCCGAAAAGTAGGTGGGGTGGCGATATAGGCAGGAGGCGACCTCTGAGGTAGTTCTTACACACGCTGATTTGTGGTGTGTGCTGATAGTTTCTGTGTGTCGGATGGTGGCCATGTTCGGGAGGGTTGGTGAGGCCCGTCTGCTGTGGGTTTGGTTGGCTGCTGGGTCAGAGTGGCGCTGTTTTTTGGTTTGACCGCTGTGGTTGCTGTGTGAAATACACAGTGTTGTGCGGTCATGTCGTTGGATTTTACACCGCGATCAAGGTATATTTGAGCTTCGGAGGCTATGCCAATAGCTGAATAGTGGTTGTCCATTGTCTTGACGAGATGTGGGTAAAGATTTGAGTTCCAAATTTTCACCTTTTTGCTTATTAAGTGCCGATAATGGAAATAAGTCCATCGACTGTTAAGTCTGTATTTTTGTCTTTTTTGTATTTGTTTTTTATGTGGACGGCTGCCTCTCTAAGGGTGTTTTCGAGTCGACCCACGAAGTCTGTTAATTTTTCGCCGTCTCAGGTCCCAGGCTTGACTGAGGTGTTGGAAGTTAGTCATCTGGCTTCCGTGGGCTCCTAATAAGTATTCCTTCAGTTGTTCGAAGGTGGATATGTCCTTTTTTGAGTCAACCATTTGCTGAAAGATACTTTGGTCCAGTAAATCTTTAGCAGACTTGACGAATTCGCTTTCCAGGCTGGAATAGGTGCTGAGTTCTGGCGTGACGTGGATTGTGTATGCTTTGTTTAGGGCCGTGATGAATCAGTTCATGTAGTGTCCAGGGTGAAAAGTTCTCTCTAGCTTCAATATGTTGCGTATAGTTTGTTGGCACATCATTAAGCTGTAATCGCCATTTGTTTGAGCGGTGGGAGGTGTTGAAGTAGTTGATTTTAGGGCAGTCAGCATGTCGTTTATGTCGGCTTGAATTTCCTGTATCGTGGCTTTGGAAGGCTGTGTTGGTCCCGTTTTTCAAGTTGAATAGTAGTGTTTTTCTGTTCCTTGATGAGAGTAAATAGTTCGCTCGGTGAAAGCTCGTAGTCGGCCATATTTCTCTTGCTGTACGCTTCTGACACCAGTGTTATAGACAAGCGATGGTTGCAAGAAAGAAAGACGACAACAGCAGAAATAGATTTACGTGGTTTATTTCAACAGGAATGTGAGGCTTTGGGACAGCTACCTTGGTGTGGTAAAGTTCATAAGCCGGCTTTCGGATCTGGTCGATCTCTCATAGTAGTTCACACATGTTGACGGTGGTTGACGCTCTCCTGTTGACAGCTGCCTGACCGTGACAGGTCTCTTTTGTGGCCACCTGTTGACTGCCCATTGAACTTCCGAGTGACCCCTTTTATAGCATTGTTTTATGGCTTAACAGACTCGAAAAACGAAGCGAGTATAATTAGGAGGGAAGCATTTTTATTGGACGAAAAATAGAACACTTTAAATATTATTTTATTTTTCGACTGGAACTTGAGTGTCAGGAACATTTGTAAATGAAGATAAAGGTCATTTTGTGACGGGGTTTTGTCCCGTTCACATCCGGCTCTCGCTCTTGCGTATATGCCTGTAAATCAGCCGAGATATGTCTTATTTTATAACATATATATTATATATTTATATTCATATATATATATATATATATAAACTTTGCCAAAGTGTTTTTTTTTTCTATTGCACTTTTGTGGCCTGATGATTGCGTCTAGCATGAAACAGCCTGTTGCCTGTAAGTATTGACTTCAATGTTCACTTTACACACACTATCTCTGATATTTAGCACTTTATCCCATAAATATAGCACACCTTAAGAGTATATGTATATTTATATATATATATTATATATACTCACACACACAAAAAGAAAAAAAATAATGGTGTGTCAAAAAGATGTTTTTGTCTTGACACTATTACTGTAAACTACCTCAGTAATTTTAGAATACTATAAAATAGAATTTTAATAAAACCAAAAGACATTGAAAATGATTTATACATTTTCTTTTATTCTCAAGAATTGATAACAAAAGTATTAAACACTTTATTTTATTTTTTATTTAAAAAAATCAGTTTTATAATTATAAGCTTACTAGCAACATGGCCCGGCGTTGCCCGTGATTGATTCAAAAATCGTACGACTCATACAGCAATCGCTATCACTTGACTTAAAATATTTTTGCCCTTCCTTGCCTTTAAAGGAGTGCCCTTTGCCGTACTGATGTTGCTACATGCCTTACTTCTTGCCTATCTCACACTGTGAATTTTTCTAAGCTCTATACTAAACATTAAATCTGTTACAAAAAAAGAACTAAACAAAATGAACACAAAACGGTCAGCTTTAAAAAAGGACTCATAACTGGAAAAACCGAAGGAAAAAAGAATAACAAATACTTTTTCACACCCAACCCAGTTCTGTGGAATCAGAATCAATGTTGAGTTTAAGCAAGTGAATGACCCAACGGGAGTAAAGTGCCATGCAGATTTAAATTTTTCCCACTTGTGATAAATGCAGCTATCGATTTTTTTTGCATGCTAGCATGCTACTTAATATTCGTGTCAGTCAGCTGTTGGCTCTCACGCTGGCCAATAGAATCTTCCTGCCTATTCATGGCAGCCAGCTATAGGCTCTCACTCTGGCCAGTACAAAATGGCTGCAAACTACATGAAAACTGCTGTAGAAGCATGAAAAAAATCGATTATTTCCACTATCGATGGGAGTTGGGAAATGCAAAGTTTGTCTTGGCCTTCCCGCTAACTTGGAGCATGTGCATGTAAATTTTGGTGCAAATCCGTTGAAAATTGCGGCCATGCATTCGTTACACACACACACACCCTGCTTTTTATAGATAGAGATAAAAATGTAAAACAATACAATATTTATTATTTACCATATTATAAAGAAATAACTTTGAAAACAAGTATTTTATTCAAAAATTTATAAAAATGTCTGAACAAGTGAACAAGAAAATTTAAATACTCACAATGATGAGTAACTAATTATAAATTGAAAAAAAATACATTTTCCAAGTATTTTGCAATGCATCTGCATTTATACTTTTTTCTTGAGAATTAACAACAATGCTAAAAAATATTTATTTATTAATTCTTAGACAAGAATAATGTTTAATACTTTTATTGTCAATTCTCAAGCAAAAAGAGAATGCATAAATCCAGTTTCATGCCTTTCAGTTTTATTAAAATTTTAAAAATAATTATTTTTAAACAATAAGAATTGCAGAGGGAGACTGCAGTAATAATAGCAAGGTCAAGAGAAAACTGTCCTTTTGACATAACATTTTTTTTTTGCAGGTATGTATGTTAAACTTTGCCAAAACTTTAATATCAATGGAAATGTTCAAGTGAATCTTATAGTCAAAATGTAGATTGTTTTGCAGGGGGACTTCTCATGATTAAATATTTTTTTTTTTTTTTTGGTGTTACTCACTTTGTCTTTTTGAACTTGTCTGAACCTGAAGTAAGTTGGCCTCTTAAGATAAAAATAAAAATGAATAAAGACATGAGAATGAGAATTTTAAAGGACAACAATCAAAAGCATTTTTTAGTCGTTAAAAATCAAGCAATTATTACAATCGTTTTAAATATTGGCAGTTTTCATAAATGTTTTATGGTAGACATTTTGAGGGAAATGTGATAGGGTCAAATAAATAAAATGTATTTTGATTTTAATTAGAATTTTTTTTATGTATTTGTTATCACATTTTTAGGAAATTTGGACAAACTAGCAGCTCTGCATGAAACAAATTGGGTGCTTGCAATTTCATATAATAATCTCTCTCTCTTGACAACTCTCCAGCCAAACCTTTAACTAAACGACTGCATAAGAAACATGGATAACGTACTTTATCTCAAACTGGAGAATCTTTAGTCTTATGGAATCCTAAGAGTAAGGAATAATACACTCTATGAAGCCTAAGTATTGTTCATTATTCCTGGAGTGTAGATTTGGTAAATTCTGGCAAGCTTGTTGAGACATTTATTAAGAAATTTAGTAGAAGAATATTTAAGTTTTTGATAAAGAATTGCATAATTAGGTGGGTCACCAGTAGATCACTAAAATATTATTATGTGACCTGTTGAGTGAACAAAATAGACTTATATGTAGGTACATAAAAAAATAAAAAATTGCTAAAGAAGAAGATACCTGATTAAAAAAATTAAAAAAAGCACGAAACAATTTTATCATCAAAATCTTTGTTATTATTAAGATGAATAATCAAAAATCTTTATGTAAAAATTATTATTCTTTTTACAAACTTGAAAATTTTAGCTAAAATGTGTTTTTCTGGCGTCAGTGCACGACCATATAAAAAAAAAAAAAATATGGTTGTCTAAAAAAAGAAATATTAAAAACAAAATTTCATTCATTTCTGAATATGCCCTGAAAGTATCATTAAAAATCCACAAATTATCAAACTTTTGCAAGAATTTCTGAATCAATGTGTTTTTCACCACAAATGATTCTGAAATTTCCCATACGAATTTATGGTTCCCCCCCCCATTGATATCTGAAAACAATATTTCTAACCAAAGTTGCATAGGATTTAAAAAGCATTAAAAAAATAATTGCTACTTAAAACAAAATCAGTCTTTCCTCTTAATAACACAAAGATTTTGATAATAAAACTTTGTTTTTATTATGTTTTCAGCAGCTTATCATCATTTATGCACATTTTTTAGCAAATCTTTAAAGGTACTTATTTTAGGTACTTCATAGATTTGTGACACCTAATGTTGAAAATAATTTTTTTTTTGTAATCTTTCTTGAAGCTTTTATTTTAGTTTTAATTTTAAGGTAATAGATTAAATTTAATATTTCCAATAAGCAAAATATTTTGCTCTATTTCAAAACTAATTTAAATTGGCTGGAAGAAAGGTTTTCTTTTTTGCTAAAAAAATTGATTTTAGCAGCATTTTTAGTCATCGTTCATTGCAAAAATAAACTTCCAAAAATAAAATATATTTTTCTGATACTTTATTTGAGGAATATTAGCTGATTTAAAGTTGAATTAATCTGATTTGAAATAAATATTACTTAAAGTTTAAAATATCACAGAAATACAATATTTTTTTTTAAATCAACGCAGTATCTATTTAAGATGTTGACAGATGGAAGTTTAATTTTTTTTTCTATGGTGGATATATCTAAAAAATAAATGAAGAATATACCAGCAGCATGTATTTTATATAATTTTTAAATACTCAGTAATCTTATAAATTTAGGAAAATATTCTGTAATCTAATGTTTTATTCAATTCTAGATACTTTAGCTTTAAATCTACTTTAGTTATCCCTCTTATTTTCTGATAACGTCATGTATGGACATCCATATCTACAAAAATCAGCATGTTTATACAGACAAAAAAAAAAAAAAATGCAAAATTCTTTTTAAAATACGAGGGAGACACTAAATTGTAATAAGCTTTTCCATTTAAATATAGTTTTTACTTAATTACAATATCACCTGTTACAAATTAATACAGGTTTTTAAAAGATTTAAAACTTTATAAATTATTGTAAATAAAAAAAAACAAAAAACACAAAAACAATTCTTGCAAAAATTCATTATTCATTGAAAGAAATTTTCTTAAAACAATAAGTGTCCTTAATATATTTTATCCATAAAAGCAATTAAAAGCTTTTCTAATTAAATAATATTTTAGTTTTATGCATTTATTATTTTATGATTCAAAATAGATTTTGGGTAATTGGGGATTTGTTAAAAAAAAAAAAAAAAAAAAAAAATTGATGATTTAAATTCTCAAAGGAGTTCTGCTTTTCATTCATTTGAATAAATCCTGAAAGTTTCATTAAAATCCGACAATTATTGATTTTTACAAGAATTTTTACAAATCAAAATATTTAATATGCTAATTTATAGTCTGATCACTGACACAAGAAAAACAATTTTTTTTAGCCAAATTTACAAATATTCTAAAATTAAATAATCAAAAAATACTTTTGACTTTTCTCTTAATTATTATTAAGAGAAAAGTCAAAAGTATTTTGACAACAAAACTTTCTTTTTATCAAGTTCGGGGCCCTTTTTTCATCATGGTATGCTCGTTTTTCACAAAAAAAGGAGGTAGGTAGAGGTGAAAAATATAAAGTGAAAAGTGAAATCTGTCAAGATAAACATTTAAATTGAAACAATTCATTTATTTAATTTATATATCCATAATTTTTTAATTATTTAATTCAATTTTTTTTTTTTAACAATGCAGCCATTTCATTTTTTCATATTATTATTCAATTTGGCTATGTATGTACCAAAATAAAAAAAAAATGTTTCCTGCTTCTGTCAATTTATTAACCTCAAATTCAAAAATATCTTCCCATGTAAATTGAAATATGTGCACAATTTTCTTGAGAGATTAAATTAAATTTCAGTTTTTATTTAGAGAAAATAATGACTGAAATAAGTTACCATATTTGACAGTGTATAAGAAGCACTCAAATTTCAGCAGGGAAAACTCAAGAAAAAATTAGTAAAATTATTAGTAAATGGTACAGCTTAGACTATATTTATGAGGTATTATTTTGGTTAAACAAGCCATGATTACAATTTAATGAAAAATAATAGGAAAAAAGAACACAAGCATATAAAAACTTTATTATATCCAAAGGTAAGAAAACAAAATAAAAATCAAGTAATTATTACAATTGAGCAAAACAGTACAGTTAGCATTAAAATTTTATTTATTCATTTTCAAATCCATAAAATTTGTCGTCTTCATTATCAAAACTCTGATACTCGTTTTCAATACTATTATCATCGTCATTAAATAATGCATCATATTCCATTCCATAGGGAACATTGCTAATGCCACACTTTTTAAAAGATTTGACAACAATTTCTGGTCTAATATTATCCCAAGATTGCTTCACCTATTTGCAGAGTTGTGCAGGTCTTTTTATTCTTCCCGTAAGTGTAAGGTTGTGATCAGGCATTGCCATCCAAGTGTTCCATTGCTTCTTCATATTTTGCTTGAATGGTCTATTCAAAGACACACCCAGAGGTTGCAACGGACTTGTTAGTCCACCAGGAGTAACCACTATCTCTGTCTTCAATTCTGCCACTGTCTTTTTAATGAAGGCACTTGGAAATGATCCCAAACCAGAAGAGAGGGCTTTAATAATAGTCCACCAGGACGTCTTTCTCATACAACTCTGAGCCATAACTGTAGACCAGCTTTGTCCATCCAGCCTTTTGGATGAACATCCACACCTTTTGGTACTTTATCTTTCAGTGTAGTTTTTCTCTTAAAAATCAGAAAAAGGAGGCAGTTTTGTGCCATCAGTGCAACATGCAAGAATGACCATATAATGGGTCTTCCCATAGCTTGTGGTTTTTATTGTAATAGTCTTGGATCTCTTAATACTCAGTTTTGTTTGATGGAACATCAAATGTTAGTGGGTCTTCAGCCATATTTCCTATCTGGCCAAGTTCAAAAGGAGTTCTTTTTCAAGCATGTATAACAAATTTATGAAACTTTACTATTTTGTCATCATAGCTGGTATTCTCTGTGCAATTTTTTTGCACACATTGACAAGCCTTCCCGTTTCATAAAACAATAACACCAACCTTCTGTTCCTATAAAGTATTGAATCCCCTTTTCATTCGCTAATCTTCTAGCCTCGTTACTTATCATTTTTGTAGTAATGATTCTGCCTGTACTCCTCTCAAAACAACCCACGTATTAATTTCCTCTTCAATTTCAAGCCAGGGTGGGACTAAAGTCTAAGCTAATAGGTGTTGTCAGAGTCTGTCTATATTTCTGAGATGAGGTATTATGTACATTATTTACATTATTCAAACTATTGTCCTCATCTTTGTCGCCATATTTATCACAACGTTTCGACCGTTGTACGCTCCGACCTTCTTCAGGTGGTTGGAATTTCAAACTGAACCCTTTATTACGCTCACTGGGGTAGACTGTTCTAGTTCCATGTACCATGTTTGATGGATGTCAGTTATCAGTTATCTCCTGCTAATTTCCCTCTGAAAGGTCGCCACTGCCTTAACCGGGTATTGAACTCACACTCTTTGGGTCCTGTCACTGGATCTAATCAACGCCTTTATCCACAGTGGACAATAGTCCGAATAATGTAATGTAATAATGTAGTTGTTGCCAGGTAGATAACTTTGGCCGACTATCGTGAATTTTAGACCTACATATGGTATACAAGATGCAGGGGTATTTTAAAAGATATTTTTAGTAAAAAAAAAAAAAAAAAAAAGAAAAAAAGTGTTTTATATGTCGTCAAATACGGTATATTGAATTTCTAACGCGAGTTTCATTTTATTCGTTTTTGAAACTGACATCAAGGCGCCAAAAAGGCGAGCAAGGGAGGTCATTCAGAACTCGCTGTTTGGAGCGGTAAAATCAACAATCACCCTTTCTGGCCTTTAATATCCCCTTTTTTTTTTTTAAACAAGTCATCAAGCAAATTATAGACAATTTTTAGCGTATAATGCCTGAACATTTTAAGATTTTTTAAATGTAATTGTACGCCATAAACATTGCATTGCTAATTGAATAAAACGGGATTTTGATCACCGCAAACACAATTTGTCAGTTGAATTAAAAAATACTTTATTAATTTCTTTAATTTACCTCTTCTCCCCACCAAAAAAAAAAAAACAAAGACGTATGACCTTTTGGGACACCAGGAGAATGAAATGAAATAATAATTATGTGCCCCCTTCCCTCCCCCGTCTTCAGACGTAGCCACCCTTTATCGCTCACACTAGTCTTTAAATATTTTTTTATTCATGATATATGCTTCCTTATTAGCTTGAAGTAATTGCAAATTCTTTAATCTTTACATTTGAATCTTTTGTTTGTCAATGAAAATACTATTTATACGAAATACCGCTATTGCAACCTAAACTAGCACAATGCTTCTTTTTTCAACATAGGCGTTAACCGTAGTAAAAAAGAAAATTTATAACCATCATCAAACAAAAAATAAATATGAATTTGTCATATTGATATGATTTCAGCTTAGGAAACTATTTAAAATTATAACATCCAAAAAATAAAAAAAAATCAGTTTCTTAAAAAGCTGCAGCTTCTTAGCTTTTAAATTCCGTCCTGGACACCAGTTCTTTTTCAATGAGAGGAGGAGATACGAGCTGTACATAAGGGCCAAGGTACTACACTTTGATCTTGGCCCAAATTAATCTATAATTATAAATTAAATGTAAGTTTTGCTATAATTTTATTTCCCTTCATATTCAATGCTTTTTTTTTTAATCAAACAAAAGAAAATGAATGAATGTCGACCCAAAAAATTGATTCGGGCGCAAGATTTTTTTTTTTAATGTATTTCTTCTTGAATTTAAAACCATAAACTCTGGAATTTCATTTCAATGTATAAAAAATAATAATTCCCCTAATGACCACAATCACAGAATACAGTAAAATCAAAACTCAAAAGACAACTATTTTTTCCTTGTATTCAAAAAGTTTCACTTTTGTTTACAAAACTTTCAAGTCTAACAAAGAAAGAAAAAATCCATGTGTCATGAAATCTTTTCTAATTTACAAAGTAAATTCTGATCTAAAAGGAAAATTACAAACTTATTAAGATTTTAGGATAGAGAATAATTAATAAATAAAACAAAGTTATTTTTTTACCTAAAAGCAGACCGTCCATATCAAAAATCACATGAGTAACCGGTTTATAAGTCGCCATCTTTTCTATTTGATCGTATTCATCACGAACCGTTCAGGGACATGAATTTAAAAATTATTTTTTTAATATAATTATTGTTTATGAATTATTTTCTAAGAAAAAGAAATTAATTGATATTTTAATCTTTTACAAATTTATTTTATTTAATTTTATTTTTAAATTTTTTTACGTCATATTGCACACGAGCGACAGGACTGATAAGTTCAGCTAAGTTTGACATAAGGCCACAAACACGGAATAAGGGTATTTTTCAGTGCGCCGCCGTTGCTACCGAATGTGACACAAGTTCGGGGTTTATTGTAGATTTAACGGCAATACCGTGGGAAAATTGACCAAGCCCACCCACCCTCAACACTTCCCCTTTTTGGGACGCCTCAGCAATACCACACCCCCGAAGGAGAATTACTGACTGGGGCTTTGGCTTAATATTTTTTTTTAAACTTCTCCTCATAGGCTTTCACTGACAGCAGGTCACGGAATAAGTGGGTATATTCAATAATTCGCCGAAAAACAGCATAGAGCATGATGAAAAAAACCCCAAACTTAATAAAAACAAAGTTTTATCGTGAAAATATTTGTTATTAATAAGAAGAACCAAAGTATTTTTTAAATTATTTTTAATTTTTTTTTTTTTTCCTTTCTAGCACGTTTGAAATTTTGGTTGAAAATCTCGTTTGAGAACATTATTGCCTGAAGCCAAAATATTTTTTCGATGAAAAATGAATTTTTACAAGAATTGTTTTCTTTTTTTTTTCAATTCTAAATACAAAATGTAATAAAGTTGTTTTAATATCTTAAAATTAAGTTTGAATATCTGTATCTCTGGAAATGCTCTTTTAAAAGACCTATTTTTAGAGATCATAAATTTGAAAGCTTATTACACTCTGCAAGTGTTTCAATTTTAAAATTATTTTTTAATATCCCAAAAAATGTATTAAATAATGTTTCCGGCAAATCTACGGAGGCACAATTCAGAAATAATGACTTGTGTTTTAAGAATTGTTTCTCCTGATAGCGAGGTTCCGGCCTCATAAATTGCATTGATTTCATATCAAATCCTCTGACTGACCGACCATCATCGTCGCATTTTCAAAATTTCTAATTTTCTTTCTTTTCTTTCTTTTTTTTTTTTTTTTTTTTTTTACATATTTAATTTCACTAAATATTTTCTTATCATTTTTAAATATAATCAATTTTTTTTCTTTTTCAGTGAGCGACATACCGCAATTATTCATTTTTTTTTCTTTTTTAGATTA
Organism: Acanthosepion pharaonis; assembly: GCA_903632075.3. Classification (NCBI taxonomy): domain Eukaryota; kingdom Metazoa; phylum Mollusca; class Cephalopoda; order Sepiida; family Sepiidae; genus Acanthosepion; species Acanthosepion pharaonis. Next base: position 323,144 of record CAHIKZ030000572.1, on the reverse strand, counting down.
AATTTTATGGATGGTAACAGTGCAGGCTTTGGACATATCTTCGTTTAAAAGTACCTACAAAGCAATACAATATTAGACTTTTGAAAGTATTTAATTTTTAAGAATTACGTTATAGCTAAACAAGCTGGTTCACTTAAAATTCGAAAATACTGTCACTTCTGACCTTCCGTCCGATAAATTGCCCTGATGTTGTAGATACATTGACGTAAACGTCAATTCATGCCTCCAAAACCAATCACGACGGTTAGACATACTTCTCTTATTTCCAACTAAATTTTTTCTGCTAAAAAAATTGTTTCCAGTTACATTAAGTATACTTTAAATTTTTTAATTTTCCTAAAATAACTTTTGAAAAAAAGTATAATTGAATTTTACAAAATTTTTAAACGAAGAATTTCACTTTTGTTTATAAAGTTGTCAAAAATGGTTGACATGATCGATTTTATGTAAAATTTTTTTAATCAAAAAAACAAGATTTTTAACTAAAATTTTGGACGTGCTAGAAAGGATTAAAAAAAGTTTAAAAATATTCAAAAAGTACTTTGGTCTTTCCTCTTAATAATAACATAAATATTTAAACGATACAAAATTGTTTAATCAAGTTTTGGGTTTTTTTCATCAGGTTATGCTCTTTTTTAGTGAAGTATTGACCATACTAAGTATTGGGTATCATAATCAATACACAGTAGTAATCGCCAACTCGCTAACAATGACATCAGGACAAGGTATTCATTATAGACTTAGGGTGAGACTGGGTAATGGTTAACAAGATTATCTAATAGAATCAACAAATTCATCATTTATATCAGACTCAGAAAAGAAAATGAAAAACAAGGTAGAAACGGAAAGGAAGAAGAAAGGACTAACTATTAATTGTAAAAAAAAAAACAAACGCATTGTTGCGGATTTGAATCAACCCACAACAAAGAAAAAGCGAAAAAGGTGTTTGAATATAAAAATATAAGATTAGCGTGTATGAATGTTAAAGTTCTTACAGTCCTTGTTTGTAGTTGTTTGTTAAGATGAAAAAAAATATGATGTTTCGAGTATATGCGTGAGAGAGAAGAGGCAAGGGAGAAAGTAAGAGGAAAGTATGCCATATAACTTGATAAGGAAAACAAGTGAATGAGTAAGGGAATTTCTTGTAAGCCGTCATGTCTTGAATCGTTGCCGCCTATATCTCCTTACTGCCTTGCCTGGTCTAGAAACTTTGCTTATATACCCTTCAAAGGGAACGCGAAACATGTTATTTTTATTGTTGGCGGGAACGCGAGCCGTTGATTGAAAAATGTTAAATATTTATTTTCAAAACATTTTTTTATTGACGGGAAGAATGCGCGATCCTCCGACTCATTTATTGTTATTTGGTGTTTGACTGTCTTGGTGTTTATTTCCGTCTTCGGTCCCCAGCATAGTCGCCAGGAAAAGAGACAGTCTGTATTGGAGATGCTAAAATCAGAAATTCAACTATTTTGGTAGTGTAGTTACTGACAATTGAAAATGTGACTCAGGAACACCAAAAGATGCCTCCCAGAAGCTAAATTAAGTTAAGTATGTACTAATACATAGGAAAATATAATTTGAACCAAAAAAAAAAAAGTGTTGAACTATGTCATTTCTAATCTTCTACGTGACAGTGATAATTTCCTTACATAAGAATAAAAGCAGAAGAGATATGGTTCTACTGACAAATACTAAGAATACCATGGACAGAACATCATGTGAGCACATTATTCGGACTATTGTCCTCATCATTGTCACCATATTTATTATAATAAATATGGCGACAAAGATGAGGACAATAGTCCGAGTAATGTAATAGTGTACATAATACCTCATCTCAGAAATATAGACAGATCATGTGAGCAATAAGGAAGTTTTGGGGAAAAGGAACAACAAGGATACATATACATATAATCAGAAAGCTGAAAATTCTAGGACTCAAGAAAGAGACCTTAGCACAGTTTTTCTCAAACTTGTTTCACTTCAGGGCGCACTTATCCAATAACTAAAATTCGGGGCACACTTTAAATTTTAATACTGAAAAATAAGTCCTGAAATTTGAAAATAGGAAAATAATTAAAAAAAAAAAAGTATCCTGAAATAAGCATTTATTTTTAGGATATTACATTGTTCAGTGTCTCTAGCTTTTTAAAAATAAAGATTTTTAAAATATAAAAATGATTCATAAATTACTCTTCTGTTAACTTGGAGCGAACCTGGATTTCAGGGCGCATTAGTGCGCTCGGGCGCACTGGTTTAGAAACGCTGGCCTAGAGACTCAAATGACATGACAGGAACGAGAATTGATTGATTAATTCATTCGTTTTTTACGTCTTATGAACCCTTTGCAGTTTGTTTAAATCCATAAAATATTTTTTAAATTGTAAGAGTTGTTTTTTAAGATAATAAAAAAGGGTTTAGTGATATAGGTCTTACTAATTAACCCAAAGCTGGGGGAGAAGAGACAGATTCATACATTTCACAGTTAAGAAGCTTTAAGCTAAAGAATATAGAATTTAAGCTAAAGAATATATTCATGCAAGCCAAAAACCACCACACATACAGCTCGCCTTTCAAAAAAAAAAAAAAAAAAAGTATCAGCTTAATAGAATATAACTAAAGCACCTCCATGTATTAAAGCCCCTCCAAGTATTAAAGACCCTCCAGGTATTAAAGCCCCTCCGGGTATTAATCAAATGTGTGTCCATCATGCAGAGTGGTGGATTTATGCCTTTCCCAAAGGTATGTGAGCGCAAGTGAATATAAAGAGTCCAACAAGAATTGGAACTTGGCTCTCCGATTAACAATTCCGAGCCATTATCCATTACACCACCCGCACATTCCAGTTTACAGCACCTGGTATTCCCAAGCAGTCACCCATCTAGGTACCAAGCTTTACATTGCTTAACTTCAGTGATCACACGGGAACCTGTGTTTCAATGTGATATGGCCGTATGTCGAAGGTAAGAGAAACAAGAGGAAACAATGAGTAAGCTACTTGTGTGAACTGATTACAGAACAAAGGGACAAAGAGAGGTCGTTAAAAGTAAAACATTGCTTAGAGCAGCAAAAATGTTGTGGAGAGCCATGATTGGCTATATCCTGAAAACACATAAAATAAGTAAAAAATACATCCTCCTG
>CAHIKZ030000572.1:235000-315000 GCA_903632075.3 Acanthosepion pharaonis | reverse complement strand
CTCTTTAGCTTGTCTTTATACCTGAGCCGTAGCCGTCCAACAGCCTTTTTATCCACTGTCAAACTGGTTATACATGAGACCCTAAGGTATTCTGTTGTCACCCATCCTTGAAACATGACCAGCCCAGCAAAGTTGTGAATGCATCACGAATCTCTTAATTTCACCAATGTTGCATTTTGCGAGAAGATCGGCATTGGGTGATGTATCGTTAAACATATAGCTACAGATACGAGGAGACATCCAACTGATTGATATGGAACATATGGGGGTCCACGATTCTGAGCCGTATAACAGTGTGGTCAAAAGAGCCGCTGTATAAACCAGTATTTTGGTGTTTAGTTTGATACCTCTCTCGTTCCATAGGCAATGGCGAAGCTTCCCAAATTCACTTGTAGATTTCACGATCCGATTTGTTATTTCGTCATCAACCGATGCATTTACATTCATCTTGCTTCCTAAACATGTAAATGATTTCACATACTTCAACTTCATACCGTCAACCTGTATACGAGTGTCTGGGAATTGATGAAGAAGTGGAGGCTATCGGAAACCTCGAATCTGCTTTGGACAAGGAGGCAGCTGGCGAAATACCCACGTTTGCTTTATGCTAATGGTAAGGTCAATATCTTTGTATGCAACACAGAAGCGGTTGACATGCTCTTGGGCTTCTTCTAGCGATGTTGAAACAAGTGCAGCATTCTCTCTCTCTCACTCTGTCTCTCTCTCTCTCTCACTCTCACTCTCTCTCTCTCTTTCTCTCTCTCTCTCTATATATATATAGTCTTAAGATGTGGTATATTTATGGGATAAAGTGCTCAATATAAGAGATAGGGCGTGTGTAAATATAAAAGTGAACATACAAGTCAACACTTAGAGGCGACAGCCTGTTTCATGGTAGACGCAATTGTCAGGCCACCGATTGCATCTAGCATGAAACAGACTGTCGCCTCTAAGTGTTGACTTATGTTTACTTATATATATATATATATATATATATATATATATATATATATATATATATATATATAAATCAAGAAGAAAAAACTTAACACATCATCGAAGAATTGGGTAATAAATTTATTTCAACAGATAAATTTTTTTTTTAATTTTTCAGATCGAAATTACAAAATGGTTTAAATTTATTCAGACAATTAAAATTATTTTATAATTAAATCACAAGAGAAAATATTATATATATATATATATATATATATATATATATATATATATATATATATATATATATGATGGTGAGTGTTAATGTACTGACGTAGATTACATGATGAGGATATAAATTTTTGAATAATTTCAATGTATTTCACCAGCTGTCACTTGTACTTCCCTACCTATCCCTGTTCATTGTGCTGATACCTTGTTTTTTCTTTTTCTTCCCCCACTCCTCTTTTCAGTAATGCAAATCCCCAGTAAAAAAAATTTCTAGGTAAAGTAATTTACTTCCTTTTCTCTTGTGGTTTAATTTTTAAAATATTTTTTAATAAACTGTCTGGATAAATTTAAACCATTTTATAATTTCAGTCTGATGAGACAAATATTAAACATTTATCTGTCAAAATAAATTTATTACCCAATTGTTCGATGATATGTTAAGTTTTTTTCCTTCTTGATGCATATTATATTGCTCTGTATATAAATACATTGAGCTCTCTTCATGGGTCTATCTTTTCAATATTTTATACTGAGAAGACTTACTTGGATTATCCTTACCACTTACGGATTTGGTATATATATAACTGATTAGCAATTTGGGGATTTGAATAATTTTAATTAGATTTTATATATATATATATATATATATATATATATATATATATATATATATATAATGATAGTTATTATATTGACGTAGATTAGATGATGACGATATAAATTTTGATTTAATTTCAATGTATTTCACTAGCTGTCACTTGTACTTCCCCCATCTATCTCTGCTCATTATGCTGACACCTTGCATTTTTTCTTTCCGCCATTCCTCTCTTCAATAATGTAAATCCCCAGGAAAAATTTTCTACGTTAAGTAATTTAGACATTTATTTCCTTTCCTCTTGTTATTTAATTTTAAAATACTTTTTAACGAATTGTCTGGATAAAGTTAAACCATTTTGTTATTTCGTTCAGATGAGGCAGATATTAAAATCTTATCTGTCGAAACAAAGTTATTACCAAACTCTTTGATGATTTGTTAAGTTTTTTTCCTTCTTGCTGCATATAAATACATTGAGCTCTCTTCATGGATCTATCTTTTTAATATTTTATATTAAAAAGAGCTACTTGGATTATCCTTACCTTTTAGTACGGATTTGATATTATCTATCTATCTATCTATCTATCTATCTATCTATCTATCTATCTCTCTCTCTCTCTCTCTCTCTCTCTATATATATATATATATATATATATATATATATATATATATATATATATATATATATATATATATAAACATTTAGTAATGAGGTTAGGTTTTTAAACTAATGAATTGGAAGAATTAATAGAATTTCTTGTGTCGCGCAGAATTCCCGTTAATTTGAAAGTCGTTGTTTCTGGTACTGAGTTTGGTACTGAGTTTGTTTATTTCATAAAAATGTTACCCTTTAGATGATAATCTTTGAAAATCTCACCCTTGATGAATGTTAGCCTATATTCATCAAGAGTAAGTCATTGAAAGTAAAGTGAAAAATTATCTGATAAGAGAAGACAAATTCAAAATAACAACTCCAGAAATAGAGAAACATGATATAAACCGTAAACATCACTAGTTTAATAAACAGGATATATTAATAAACAGCTTATATTCAGAGTATTAGGTCGATTTTCCTGTAATTATTTAAACGAGTTTTAACACGTGAAAATTTCATGGTTTTCCTATTCGAATGTTCTGGCGAATCTTAAATCTTAATTCTTAAGTTAATGACCAAGTAAGCTTATAGTGGCATAGGGCTTAGGGGTTAAAATGGACAGTTGATTTACACACACCAAGAAAAATAATGAAGGATGATTATGATGAGGAAACACACAGGTAATTTAAACAAAACAAGACCAGGAATTTATTTTTGAATTTACACGCATGAAGTAGTGCCAGTAGTTCGTTTAGAGAAAATAAATCAGAATTCTTAAAGTTCGTAGTTTTAACGAATTGTCATGAAGAGGAAATGTTCATACAACAGATTAAATGCTCTGTTACAAAATAGTATTAAAAAATGTCTAAGACAAAGGTAAGAGAGTTCGTTGCTCACCGGAGCGGTAGATGGTTTGCATACATTCAAAAGTAGACGAAGAGAGGTAGTTTGAAATACTTAGCTTTCTTTGATTTTTGAGAGAAAATTCTTTGAAGTGACGCGTGCTGGTTAGAGACCAATAATATAATTACCGAGTAATTTTACAATGGTGAGTACTTCAACGCTGGCCGCGAGGAACTGAAACGAAACCATTCACATGATTTCAGACACTCTTCTGATTAATTTAATTTTTCTATCCATTATATATATATATATATTTTTTTTTTTAAGCATTTCACCCCAAGCAAGGCGGGAGTGCCACTAGCACACAAGGGGTTACAGAAAGTGATAGCAAGGGTAAAGAGATGTGATTGAGGAAAGGATAAAGAGAAGAACGGGGAATTAGATTAAGGCATCAAAAGATGTCGATTGACATTACATTTGAATATTTGAAGACTATAACTGTCAGTATCTGTTAACATTTCCTTCTACTCCCCCCCACCAAAGAACCTCCTACCAAGAGAACATCTTTCTGTTATCAACGAGCAAACTGAAATTCGTTCTGTAATTTCCTTCATTGGGTAGCCGTCGATGGTTGTGATAGCACGAAGTCACAAGTCATCGTGTCCGAGGGTTTGAGCGTGCTATCCTTGTTCAGCTAGATCAGCACACTAGATAACGCTAAATAACGCGCTATCGCCCAGAAACTGTAACTAAGTTCCGTTCAGTATAGTATTAGAAACCACAAACTTGCTTGAGCAGGCGTCTACAACAGGGATTGGTTAGCCGCCCTAGTAGTCGAGCATCCTCGGATACAAGTGTCCGGCCATTATATATATATATATATATATATATATATATATATATATATATATATAATATAAGGTAGCAAGTATTTATCCAAACAAGTTTGATTAAGAAAGATATGTCACCAGGAATCCTTTCAATGAGTCTGTCTAATTGTTTGGCCTTGTTAAAACAAAAAAGAAATTTTCCTTTGATTTCTGTTATATACACATTTCCTTCCGGTCCACAACCAGAAACTTAAGTTCAGAAATGGTTTCATAACATCTTCCACTGATTATATATATATATATATAAAAACAAAAAAAAAAAACCCCCAAAACCCCCAAAAAACAAAGATCACACATATTTTACATAGATAAAGCTCTTCGCAATGTACTGTGAGTACAATCTTTTGTATTTCCTTAAGGTATGTGCTACTAGGAATCCCTTAAATGAGTCTATTGAAACCTTTTCCAATCAATCCGAGGGCTCCAACTACAACTGGAATTGTTGATGTTCTCATGTGCCATGTTTTTTTAGATTTTAATTTCAAAATCCTTGTATTTTGAGTTTTCTTTAAAGATCCGCATATACTGTCATGTCAATAAGAAGGCACATTCTGTTTTCTTGGTCATTGACCAGGATGTCTTGGCGATTAGCTTTGATTGTTCTGTCTGTGTGTATTGTAAAGTCCCATAGAATTGTTACAGGTCCTATCTCTGTAACTGGGTCTAGCTGATGTTCATATCATTTTCTTGCAGTTTCCTTTCCGTAAAAAGTTGCAGATTTTCCAGTGCAGATTTTGGCCCACTCTGTCATGCCGAGTTTTATATTCAGTGGGTGCTAACATCGTGCAACCTGATACAAGATGGTCAATTGTTTGTGGATATTTCTCATTGTCGTTGTCTTCTTCTTCTTCTTCTTCTTTTATTCTTCTTCCTTTTTTCTTCTTCCTTTTTTCTTCTTCCTTCTTTCTTCCTTTTTTCTTCCTTTCTTCTTTCTTCTTCCTTTTCTCTTCTTCCTTTTCTCTTTCCTTGTTCTTCCTTTTTCTTCTTCATTTGTTTTTCTTCCTTTTTCTTCTTCCTTTCTTCTTTTTCCTTTCTTCATCCTTTTTTTTTCCTTCCTTTTTTTTCCTTCCTTCTTCCTTCTTTTATCTTTCTTCCTTCTTCCTTTGATCTTTCTTTTTTTCCTTTCCTTTTTGTTCTTCTTCCTTCCTTCCTTCCTTCCTTCCTTCCTTCCTTCCTTCCTCTTCTAATTTTAGTAGTAAGTTATTGCTGATAACTTTTTAATTGATTAATATGTAATTCAATTTGGTATTTCATCAAATTTCTAGCAGTTCCTGTGATCTGGTTGGCATTCTCCAGGATGTTGAAATTCTTAAACTTTATTGTAAATTTGACTTATGACTGACTTATTTGTTTCTATTGCATTTTTGAAATGTATTTGCATCGATCATCCTTATATGGATTGATGTTCTCACTTCAATTGATGGTACTTTCTTTAAGCGATCAACCAAAGCTGGAAGCTGACAACTGTTGAATATAAATACGTGTAGAACATCTTTTCAAACATTAATATTATTATCCGAGCAGGAGTTTCATTTTTGCATCAACATTTTAAGATAAAAATAGACTATAAAAATATTTTGTTAATATAAGAATTGACCAGTTTGGATGTGCTTCATCTAAACTTCTAAAGAAATATTGTTTTTATTTTTGTTGGTTCTTGTTAGAGTGAGTTTGTAGCAGCATCACTTAAACTTTTCAAATGATCTGGCACAAACCCATGCTAAAATTACTTTCTAAAAATCTATTTAGTTTTAAACTTATTTGCTTGCATATAGTGTTGGAGATTACTCTTATTTTTAGCAAATTATTATGGCTTTGTTTAAAATTTGACTAATATTGTACAAAACCGTAACACACAGTCCTGTGGTTCTGTTTAGATGTAGAAACAAAAAAGAGGAAGAAAAAAGAATAATAAGGGATTTTGTTTCAGAATTTCAGACAATACAGAAAGGCCAAAAGTCAAAGAACATATAAACTGAAAACACTGATAATGCAAACAAAAGTTTGAAAAATATATGAAAAATGAAAAGAGTTCAGAATTTCTATTTGTAGTGATCATCATCATCACACACGTACATACACACTTACACAAATTCAAATTATACAACAAAAAGGATTTATTGGATAATAAATCAACACTGCTTTGTAATAGACAATTTATAAATCGCAGCTATGCGACAATTTTATAATCGCTATATTTTCATGTAGTCGATTTTTGGGAGAATCGGATCCCAAGAGCCTTCTTAGCTTAGTAAATATTTTTCAGGAAATATCAGCTTCTAATTGGTCAATAAACACACACGTGGTCGTTGCAATCCACCCACGCACAATATATTTTTCCAGCGCGTGACTAAATCAAGTTTCCCGCCAAGGCGCTCTGATCCTGTCACGTGATTACATTATCTATAAAAGCAAACACGAGTTTGCCTCTTCCTCTCTTTCTTTTCCATTCTTGCTGCAAAATGTAGTCCCAGAGAATTATCGTCTTGACCTTGCGGTCAGACGTTAAAGAACATTACCAACATACACGTACGTACGAACATTCACCACAATACGAACTCTTACGAACATTCACCACAATACGAACTCTTACGAACGTTCACACACACACACACACACACACACACACACACACACAAACGTTCACACACAAACAAAATGTTAAATGTCTATGTGCTTTGTAAATGTTTTGTTTAATACATATATTTGTTTATATATATCGGTCTTGTTTGTTTGTCTTCCTTATCTTCAGTTGGACTTAATCCAAGTCCAAACATTCTATTGTAGCTGGACCTTCTAGCAGGAAATATAACGCACGTGTTTTCTTTACATCTTCATTCTACATAATGGTGACCGCCGACGTGATTTTGCGAAGGAAAGCCAATAGTCAACATAATGGTCCACTACATATTAGCAAGAAAATTTTAAAATATTTTAGACGTAATATGCTAAACACCAAAGACTTATGTGAAAAAGAGATCGTCTTCATAACTCCCAAACGGACATTTCAGGATTGATTTCCATATTATTGATGATTATTAAATGCCTCATAAGACCTAACATTGACCTACAAGTCATTCTACATTGAGTACAGGTAAGTCTTCTGACAGCAATTTGATTTTTTGGATGTTCAGTTCTATGATGCCGGGTGAGCCACTGGCCGAGCAAATGCTGCACGAAAAGTCTTGCTGGGTATCATATTGATAAATGGCAATTATTTTGTGTCCGTGTTTGTCGCTGAGAAGCAGACACGATCACATTCATCACGGGAGGGGATCTCCTTTGTGACCCTTTCGGGAAGAGAATTAACGTCTTACATATATCTACAAATCGTTTCAGTTCAGCTGTTGTTCTTAGATTCTTAAGGTTGTCCTTGTAGCTGTAGTGAAAGAGATAATCAGCTACCTCGAAAAAGAGTTCGTGTTTTGTGTGCGATCTGCCCAAGAAAAATTACCAAAAAGTAGTTAGCAAAAATCTACTTTAAGGACCAGAATCTATGCTAATCTTCTTCCCTCCCCTGAATGGCGTGACCAATCAGAAAGATCTCTCGGGGAACAAAAGTTGTTGTTTTTCGCTTATGTGCGAGATTTTGGATTTTCTGAGCTTGGTGGACGAACACGCGTTTTTGCTGGTGAGAAGTGAAGGTTGGATGTGTGACCCCATTTTATCGTTTTTCTACGTTGCCTGTTGGACTGTTACGACGGACTATCATTTGAACTGTGATTTGGCTACAAATGTTGCGGTCGAGAGACAAAAGAAATCTATTGCAGACATTTATTGCTACTATAAGTTGACAGTCTTTTTTTCTTCTTTTCTTTACAACTACAGTAGCATTTTACACGCGCTCACTATACGACAACTGTTTTAGCATGCGAGTGACCTCTAAGCGGAGAAGGTGACTAGCTCAAGTTGGTACTTCATGGACTCTTGTGTCCGGCACCAGAATAATTCCAAAATTATCATGGATTTTTATGTTAATTACAATATTTCCAAGATTCCCCATATTTTAACGAAAGATTTTCAATATCTAAAACTCGACCAAACATTTAGAAAAATATTCAGCGTCAACATCCCCCCCCCACAATCTACACACTCCTTATCCGGCATAAATGATTTACTACCTCACCAAGGGAATACCATCCGCTATAAACCCCGATGCTAAGTGTGTAGGCATATCATCATTGATAGCAATTTTACACGCTGTGGCACTCACGTAGTATTCAAACTACTGGTTCTGAATTGTAACAATTCAAATCTTATATACTTTTCTGCCATAAATGCAAAAAGAAAAAAAAATGAAATTATGTTGGAGAAACTGGAACAGAATTCCGTCTATGGTTCAATAATCATTAAAAAAAAAAACATCCGGAACAACAACAACAACAACAATTTCTCTGTCGCTGCACACTTCAACCAACCGTTTTATAGCGTCGATGACATCAGATGCGTGCTTTTAGCGTCTTCATTCAACAGCCGAGAAGAAAAACGCAGATCGGGGTTGAAATTTATTTTCAAAATAAATTTACACGTTGAAAAATTAACTCGGGTTTATTCAAAGATTATAATTTCCACAAGTAGACCTCAAACCAACAACATTCATCGGAAGTCTCACTTTGATAAAGACTACAGTCGACATTAAAATCTTTCTCTTCGTGCTTCAATGCAGTCAAAAGGTTAATATGTAATAAATATCAGTTTTATTGCCAATATTGGTATCATCTTGTTCGTTTCTCATTCTTCTAATTTTATTAACCGGCCTATTAAATCAACACTCACACACACACACACACACACACACACACACACACACACACACACACACACATTATACTGCACAGTATGGTAGGGTCAGTTGAGCATCGTCTGTGAGAGGACTATGACACAATTCACTCCGACAGAAATTTGGAAACGGTATGCCGCACTGCATGGCATTTGCGCTGGAATCTTCAATGCGTACATTTCAGTGTTTGGGTGTCAATTTGAGAACAGTGCAGAAGATTCGGAAAGAGTTGCTAATGGTGATCACGAAGGTACGGCAGCTCAGAAAACTCACTCTGATCGTTCTGATAAGAAAAGAACTCCTGAGTTTGGCCTCAAACTTAACACAGAAGCCTACATCATGTGCCTTAAAGGGGTAGTGCTGCCCTGGGTCAAGAGAGTGGCTGCTGGAAGACCCTATGTCTGGCAACAGGACTCTGCACCATGCCACACAAGCAGGAGAACCCAATCATAGCTGTCAGACAATTTCTGCGGCCACATCACCCCTTACATCTGACCACCTAAATCTTCAGACTGCACCCCCCTTTGATTATTATGTGTGTGATGTAGTTGAGCGAGAGACCAAACATGAACGTAAGGATTATGGCAGCATTCACCAACTTAAATAAAAGGACCGCCCAGAAGAGTTGCAGGAGATTCCGAAATCGTCTGGAGGCAATGGTTGTAGCCGACGGCGATTTTATTGAATAAATTTACTCTTTAGTATTTAAAGATTTTTTTGTGTAATTTTGATAAATATATCTGTTAAAATGAGATGCCAGTGTTATTTTCACTTTTGCGTAATTTAGACGACAATTTGTCCATCGCACCCAATGTGTGTGTGTGTGTGTGTGTGTGTGTTTAAATCATTTGAATATTTTTAGCTTTTTAATAGCTGAAATTACTCAAACACCAGATATTCAAATTTTCACCAGAAACCAGAAAAATTGGCCAATATCTTTTTATTGCGAGTGAGAGATAGAATGTGGTCATAGCAATCATCACGGTTTTTTGACTGTCATTTTCAAATAAAACAGACAATTATTCTTATGCGCACACTATTATACGAGGGTCATTCAATAAATAAATCTATAAACGCTGTATCTCCGGTACTGAGCACTCTTTATGTTTTTGTGTGTGTGTGTGTGTGTGTGTGTGTGTGTGTGTGTGTGTGTGTGTGTGTGTGTGTGTGTGTGTGTATATTTACAAATGGTAAATTCACCAGTGTAAGGGAGGTAACTCTGAAATTCATAGATTTATGAGGAAAAGATTAAAAGGTACTCAGAAGTCAGCATGTGACGTACGTAACTAACAGAACTTTGTAAACTAATCTATTATTATTATTATTATTATTATTATTATTATTATTTTATTTATTAGCCGTATCTCAATATTTAAGAAAAAACAACGAAAGACTCTCTAGCATCTGGGGAGAGAGAGGGAAAGCCACACAGTAGATACCTCCAAAAAAGCGAAAGTTTATGTATTTGAAAAATGAAAAATATTTCTTGAAGTTCTTATTTTTGTTTTAATTCCAAGTTAATAGATTAAACTGAATATTTCCTATAAGCAAAACACTTTGCAGTATTTCAAACTAAATCTGAATTGATTGGAATTATTTTTTTTTCTGATTATCAGTAAAATCTATAAAATCATCCACATTGACAAATCTGTCAACACAACATAATTCTCTTTTTTGAAAAATCTTTCCAAAATAAAATATACTTTTCTGAAACGTTATTTGAGTAAAATTAACTGATTGAAAGTTTAATTAATCTGAATTCGACAAATATTACTTTTAGTTTAAAATATCACTGAAAAGCATTTTTAACACGGAGGTAAGTGTTTTTATGAGGTGTTGACACATTTATCGACAGTTTGATGTTCGGGAAATTTATCTAAGGAGGAGATAATTAAAATTACATGACGAATACAGCATAAACGCCTTTTTTTTTTTCTTTTTTTTTTTTAGATATTTTGTAACTACCCATTAATAAAAGTTTTCAATATTCGAAGTATCCTAATATCATATTGAATTTTAGGTACTTTGTTTTTATAATATTGCTTACAAAGACGGTTTTTGTGAAAATGTTAGAAAATTCCAATAAATTTCAAATTTACTATAGTTACGGTTCTTATTTTCTGATAATGTCGTGTATGGACGGCCGTATTTACAAAAATAGTCACGTCTATACACACACACACACACACACACACACACACACACACACACACACACACACACACACACAATCAAATTTATTTTTAAAATATTGGGGTCGCTAATTTGTAGTCTTTTACATTTATGATTAGTAAATACATTTTTATTTAATGACAAATTCACTTGACCGTTACAAATTAAAACAGAATTTTAATACTTTATAAATTATTCTAGTTAAAATTTTAAAAACATGTAAACCATTCTTTTAAAAATTCCTTAATTGAACATTTTTTCTTAAGACAATTCTACCCATAATATATTTTATTTATAAAAGCAAATAAAAGCTTTCCTAATTAAATAATTTGTTAATTTTATTGAATTTTTTAAAATTTTACAATTCAGAGCAGGTTTTCTTTAACTGGATGTCCTGTTTGACCCCAAAATATGATTTAAATTATCCGAGGAATTTTCCTGATAATATAAAAATTAAGCCTTACAAAAAAGAATTTCTCGAAAATTCATAAAATTTTAATTCTTTCTAAGATTTTCTAAAAACAGAAACGTTTCAAAAATATTTTAATTAACTTCTGAATAACTCGTGGAAGTTTCATTAAAATTTGCAAGTTATCTGATTTTTGCAAGAATTTCCAAGTGTGTTTTTCATCTATATTATTTACATTGTTCGGACTGTTGTCCTCATCTTTATTGCCATATTTACGACGTTTCAGCCGTTGTATGCTCTGGACTTCTTCAGGTGATTGGAATTTCGAACTGAACCCTTTATTTCGTCCACCGGGGTAGATTGTTCTAGTTCCACGTACCACACCTCTTCCGGATGTCTCAGTTATCTACGCTTAACTCAACTCTCCAAGTTTTTATTGTTAAAAAAATGAATGAGCCAGGTACTGAATTTACAACACTTAGGGTCAAGTTACTGAATCCAACCAACACTTAGGCCATGTGTCCTTGAGGAGATTAGTGTATGAATTTTTGGGACTTTCCACTAAAAAAATTTTTTACCAGAGTTCATATTGCACTTTTCTTGTTATTATTGCTTTTCTCAAGCATTCCGTATATTTCATCGCAAAAATAGCTCACATTTTTGGTCTTACGTTGACGCCAGAGAAACAAGATTTTTAAGAAGAATTTCGAAAAAGTATTAAAATAAAATTTAGATAAAAAAATATCCTTTGATCTTATCTCCTAATAATAACAAAGATTTTGACGATAAACCTTTGTTTTTATTAAGTTTTTCATCATGTATGCTCATTTTTTTTTTTTACGGAGCTTTTGGAGGTACCTACACAAAATGGTTATTTTCTAAGTTTAGTTTAGCTTGACCAATAGCATGACATCGACTAAGTCTTAAGAAATGAAATCACTACATTACAATATAAAGTTGTTAATCGCACAGCTACGGTAGGCGCCCTTTACTCTGCCTGGAACATGTCCACAGTAATAGAGCACCCAATGAGAGTTAATCGATCTGGGTTCTCAGGTTACAACGACCATATTCCAGACTAAGAGAGAAATAAAGAGAGAAGGCACCTTACTTTGGAGAAATAGAATGCAGACGCGTACCAAAATCTGTTAGTACTCAATACTCAAACTTGATTGATTCGGTTTTTACGGCTTATCAACCCATTGTAGGTTATTTAAAGCCAGAAACTATTTTTAGATTGTAAGAAGTTTTTTTTTTATTTTGGAGATAATAATAATTTAGTGCTACAAGTATTACTATTTAACCCATAGTTATGGGAAAATGCAAATTCATACCTTTCCCAATGGTATTTTCACGTAAGCGAATATAACGAACCCGACTGGAATTGAAACTCGGCTCTCTGATTAACAATTTCGATCCCTTATCGATTGCATCAACCGTATATTTAATTTCACAGCACATGGTATTCACAAGGAGTCACCTATTGCTCAATCAATAGTAAGTTCGATTCTCACTGACTTCCCCATAATTGTAACCTTGTGTCTAAATAAGTTAAGACTGCTTAATGATTTAAATAGTAACGTATTTTCAATTGGCGTCAGCGGTTGGTGTTCGAGTCCAGGTAATAAGCCAGCATTTCGAATGAGGATTTTCAAAGCCAGTAGAAATTTCCGACTGGAGAGAATAGGCACAATACAATCTTCCTGTATCAATTTCCTTGTATTTTTGACCTTGCGCCATATTACGTTAAGATCATTACATATAGAAAAAGAGAGTGAGTAGCATTTCCTGGTTGGGGGGGGGGAGATGGAGAGGAGAGTAATTAGCTGCAAAAGAGTTAAAAAGATGAAACAGGCCGGAATAGAGGAGGAGAGATAACCATTCATTAGGAGCGAGAAAGAGAGAGACCGATTGACAAGTAAAAGAAAATGAGAAGCTAACCTGAAAGAAATGAAGAGACGTCAACAAGCATTCGTATAGAAAGAATGTGTGCGTGTGTGTGTGAGAGAGAGAAAGATGAGAGAGAGAGAAAGAGAGAGAGACTACGCTAATTGATCTCTGCTGATCTTAATGTTAAAAATCGAAACTTCTTGATTATTTTAATGAAGAAAGATAATTATTTCGAAGAAAGCACTAATAAAAAATAAAAATATCGTTCTGTCGAGATCATGTCATGGAAGTCTTAATAGGAAAAAAAACACAAGTGCAGAAATATTAACACAAAGTGGAGAAGAAAAGAAAGAACAAAGACAGAGTGAGAGAGAGAAGGAAAACTAGACAAACTGGCAGGGATTGGAGAAAAAGAAAAATGACGAAAGAAACAGTTTGGTGAGGATGAGGAGGACCGATATAACACGATCCCACACACCATGTATTCGTATACAGTACGATTGGGTCTTGGATTACAAGTTTTTGGGGGCTTTTTTTTTTTTTTAAATTTTAGTTTTTCATTAAAATTGAGAACATTTTCTACGGATTTCATGGATTTTAAGCAAAAAAAAAAAAAAAAAAAATACAAGATGGAGGCGCGTGGCGTGCTATAGACGACACCACTTGCAAGCTGAAATTATTTCCTTCACTATTCATTGGTATCGAGTTTGAACCATTCCAACACAAAAGGATATAAACTTCTGACGAAGTCATTATCACAATTTTAAACCACGAAGGAGCTGTTCATAGAGGTGTGACAAAAAAGAATCATATATACGAACATCGTTACTTTTATTTGGGATAAATTCAATTATTCCGGTCGTATAGTATCGGGAGGGGGGCTTGTTTCCTTAGACGCGCCGAATGATCCAATACCACAATCCAGTTTGTTGACCCAGATCATAAACAACAGTTTTTGTAGATTGTCTCATAAAATTTTTGTTGACATTCTCATAAAGCAAAATTCATATTACATTTCTTGAGGGCGTAGAAGACACTTCTTAATAGTCTCAAATCGATTGAGAAGCAATGCCAATGTTTTGCATTAAATTCATTATGCAGAAGTAGAGCTTAAATTAAAATTATTTTTAAAAAAAATATGATTCCTTTGCTACATAAGAGTTATCATGTTTCAAAAACGAGAGTCGAAAACCTCAATATAATCATTAAAATTAAAATGAGTTAAAGTATCAAGCCCTGTTTCATCCTCAAGCGAAAATTATATTGAGGTTTTCGGCTCTCGTTTTTGAAACATGAGAACTCTTATGTAGCGAAGGAATCATATTTTTAAAAAAATAATTATTATATATATATATGTGTGTGTGTGTGTGTGTGTGTGTTAATTTGGGACTTGGAATCAGTTCATTAGTCATCAACACAATTATGCGTGAATATCCAGAATGCTATGGCAAAGCGCTAATATTGCGATGACTATTATTGCAGTTACCATTATGTCGTGGCTATCATCTCCTTGGTTGTGATATGTATAAACATTTTATGTTAAATATTTATGGCATCCTGGAACATTTATTCCGTAAACAATATTAGCAGACTCAATGTGAGAATTTTAACACAAACCAATGAACTAGCGAATTAGATGTGTACACAATTGTAATGAAAGCAAAAGCATTAAAACTAGTTATAAGAGTGTGCTTGTTTGTGTGTGTGTAATAAGCGTGTGTGATAGACACGTGTGTGTATGTGCGTGTGTGAGAGTGTTCAAAAGTCAACAGAAGACCAAGGAAGCGAATGCGCCTTGTCGGCAGCGTTCTTTATCTATGTCGTCTACATCTGGTAGCAAGAGTTAGAGAATGAGAGAGAGAGGTTGGGGGGAGAATATGATTGTCTTTTCATAGGCTTAAAAGCGCCCTCTAGCAGGCGTTTTGGCAAAGCCAAGTGGGATAACTCACAATTGTATGATGAATCATTGTGGGTAAACTACGACTGAGCCAACAAACAGAATTATCTCAGCTATTTTAGTTGAATTATGGTCATCTTTAACCTTATTTGCCGCTAAGTCGTAGTAAAAATAGATTTTTTACATTTTAATCTGGCCAAATCAAATGCCATACTTTATTCACGTCATCAGTTATTTTACTATTTTATTTTTAGTTCGGATATATTTAATGTTTGTAGTATGTTTTATGATAAATAAATAAATAGTAATCGATGCCAAATTCTATCAAGCGTCATCTGAATATATGTTTGTTATGGTTTCCAACTTTTCCTTCAAAATGCGGAATTATCCCAGATATTTATGCTGAAGGACGTGCCCCCCCCATTAACTTATGCGAGACGCATTTTGAGAAACGATGATTTTTCTTTTTGAAATTACGTTTAAATTCTGTATTTTTTAAAAACATAAAATAAACACGAACGAAATCTTGCCTATCCCCTTCGCCTCTCTCTCTCTCTCTCTCTCTCTCTTTCTCTCTCTTCCCTTCAATTCTTGTCACTCCTGTTCTTTCATTTTAGGGATCTGACAAACTTAATATATATATATATATATATATATATATGTAAAAATATATAGAAAATAGGAAATAACTCGTTAGGTAAATAATCCAAAGTTCTTTAGTATTTTTGTCATTATTTTTTAAAAATAGTGCTCGATACAAAAGTAGAGCATAAATATAATTATTCATTTAAAAATATGATTCCAACGCTACATAAGAGTTTTGAAACATGAGAACTCTTATGTAGCGTTGAATCATATTTTTAAATAAATAATTATATATATATATATATATATATATATATAGTGAATTACTATTAATAAGATCCAATTATCGTTGGTTCTTTAAACTGTCAATAAACTGCCATTTAATAAGAATAAATTTGATAAGAATAAAGCATTGTACGAAAATGCCCTCCAGAAAAGTGGTTTTGCGCATAAACTATCTTACTTAAACCCCACAAATAACCATAGTGATGTTAAGAGTAGTAATCCACACAAAAACAGAAAAAGAAATTTTATTTAGTTCACCCCTCCACCTACCGTAGATTATCTAGAATTAATATTGGACAAATTTTCCTGAAATTTATAAACAAACATTTTCAGAATAACAACCCTCTATGTAAGACCTTCAACAGAAAACCATTAAAATAAGTTATTCATGTACTAACAACATGTTTAGAGTAATTGACTCCCAAAACAAGTATATCCTTAACAAATTCAATGGTGTCAACAAGAATTCTAATAATCCCCAAGGACCTCCCGGAAAGAAATAGATAATATTTTTACGACCATTGAGTGACGGAGAGGAAGACGAACCTCTGGTCGTGATTTCGGTCGATTGATAAGGATTAACTTTTAAAAGTAGACGGGTTCCCGGAAGAAAATATGTGGAGAATGACAATTAAGTATTTCGTTTGCCAAAACGTGATAAAACTTCCCAGATCAAGCGATTGTTCCCTTTTTGAAACATGTTGGCCAAAGGGCTAACGAGGAGAATGAAAAATGATAAATCCCAGATGCGAAAACAACCACACACAAAAGCACGGTAAGAAAGAATTTTGAACGATAATTAAAATTTAACCGTTCGGGTTAAACCACGCCTGACCCTTGGAGGACGGGTTTGGTCAGTGATGGTGAGAGGCACTCACTCACAAAGCAGGAGGGAGACGGGTTTGATCAGGTAACCAAAGGATGGAGAAGGCCCAGGTAGAATTCCAAGGAAAGAGGAGGGGCTTTCCATATTTAGATATTTGCAGGGAGAGCCGTGATTGATTGTTTGAGGAACGCTGGCATACCCGAAGCACATCATGCCTCACCCCAGCCCTTGCGCATGGGTCCATAAAAACAGAACGCCGAGTAGAGACAAGAGAGAGATAGAGAGAGAGAGAGAGAGAGAGAGAGAGAGACTGCGGAGACAAGACCAAACGGAACGAGAGCCACCGCTTCGCCTGATCTTATGTGATTTGCTGCCCTGAAGAAAAAGCCTCCGACTTAAAGACTTGTTCCAGAAGTCTCGTTCCAAAACCATAACAGTGTGTCACGATAATCGGGAACGATTTATAATTATTGCATAGAGAGTATAACCTGCTTAAGCCATCAATGACTATACCATCAACTTTGTATCAAGGAATTGCGTATAAATATTTCCTTTTCTTTTAGCCAATTTAGTTTTTTTTTTCTTTTTTGTGACTTTACTTTGACTGGACCAAACCAAGTCATCGATTCCACTCGGCCATTCGAACCAAGCCAGTCTTGCGATCAATTGACACAACGTGGGGCGAGACAAGACGGGCCGAAATGATCAACTCTACGATCAGCCGAGAGGATCGAACTTGAAGAAGGAGCGGCCGGGGTAGACGTTATACATCATCTCCATTTTTTTGTTTCGGATACTATCATATATACTACAAGTATAGTCGTAATACTATCATATATCCTATCCTATCATATATCTATATCTATATCTATATATATATATATATATATATATATATATATATATATATATATATTGTGACCTACCTACGATTTCATTAACCATATAGGCGTAAGGCTAAAAAGCACCTCAAAGAAAAATCCTAAATTCTAGTCGAAAAATAGTTAGATAAAAAAATAAATAAAAATAGATAAAATCCAATGCTTTCAGTTTGTTCTATGATCAGCCATACCCTTCTCTTTTCTTCACAAATTCTTTCCCTCTTTCCCTACTCTTCTAGCCAAAAGCAAAGGGCCCGTGAACTTTGAAGCGACCCGACGCGAGAATGAACTGGTTCCAAAATCCCGCGGCCATCAGGCGGTTGACCATAAGTGAATTCCAGGCACCATCAAGATCTCCTGTTACGATTCACGTGATCAGACTCTGCTGAGGGTTGGTTGAATTTTTGGCCATCACGCAAACACTTCGTGATTTGCGCTCTATCCTCCTGTGTCCCCGGTCAAGGACGAAGAGAATCCACGTGATTGTCTTTGGGGACAGTAAAAATCTAAAAAAGGATTTTCAGTTTCCGTCTGACCAGTGGTAGATAAACATCGTCCCGATTCCAAATGGACTGCCTACTGAAATGAAGAAGACAGCAAAGTCTGTCAACTAGAGATGAAAGGACTGCTACGAAACTGAATCGACCAACGAAACACCTGTACAAGATGCTGCGGACCCCGAACATTTTCGAAAGGAACCCAGGAAAAATGCCGGCCGACCAAAATATTGTTTTAACATAAGAACTCTCGCTTCGGTGAATCAAAATTATGTGTGGAAATATCAACTTGACTGACAGATAAGTTGATTCTCTTGGCTTGATCATTTTTTATATATGTATGGATTCGCTCGCTGCTTCTGTTCTTTCATGATTTCCTTTCCCTTTGTTACATGAATTTTCTTTTTTCTTTCTTTACCTGTTTATATATTTATAAATAAATGTTTTATTTTGAAATCGATCGTTTTGCGTCTGTTCTTCTTTGA
This sequence comes from Acanthosepion pharaonis, assembly GCA_903632075.3. Classification (NCBI taxonomy): domain Eukaryota; kingdom Metazoa; phylum Mollusca; class Cephalopoda; order Sepiida; family Sepiidae; genus Acanthosepion; species Acanthosepion pharaonis. Next base: position 296,203 of record CAHIKZ030000572.1, on the reverse strand, counting down.
CTCCCTTGTGTCGCTTCCATTCCTGAGTGAAAACCGAGAAAGGGTCCCACGTTTTCCTTTTTTTAAACCCGTGGTTCACCTATATGCTACAAGTTCGTAACAATATATATAAAGTGATAGGAATGCACGTGGAATGTAAATATTATCGGCGAGCCGATGTTCGAAATTCGGTCGTTTCTGGTTCGTTCACTTCGTGCTAATGACCTTAAAAAGACATGACTCCAGCTTTGGGTTAATAACAGACCAGACTTGGCCCGGTTGCCTTAGATAGCGGCCAACTATCGTGTCCAGATGTGAGACACAGAAATTACCTAAATCTTTTGAAAACAAACTCAAAACTGTAAAAACAATAGAAAGGATATTGCTAGGAATACCTCTACTAGAGAGAAAAGTGACCAGCATTGATCAGAGACACCCTAGAAGGGATTAAATTACAAATATGGAGATGAGTGGGACAATTATCAAAAAGAAAAAAAAAACGGTAACAGATGGAGCAAAAGGTTGCTTGACTGCTACTCAGTGGGCAGAAAACGTAATAAGGAAAGGTCAGATAGAAGATGGACATTAATTAAAACCCTATAGTCTCAGCTTGATGGAACCTACACTCGAATGCTATACATGACATCTCTTGGAGACAACATCCAACTAAATCACAGCTCTATGGACATTTTTACAATCTTACGCGAGCGCAGAATGCGCTTTTCAGGACATTGCTGGCGAGCAAAACAAGAACTCACGAGTGAGCTACTGTTCTGGACAACTAACCATGGAGCAAGACGAGTTGGTCGCACTGCAACCATCTATATTGACCAGCTATGTTATGACGCAGAATGCCTCCCTAATGACCTTCCGACCTTGGTGCAGGGCCATGGTGGTTTGCATGATAGAATCAAGAATGTATGAGCTAACTCGACCGAATAATACAGGTAGCACTTTTATCTTTTCATTAAAATTCCACAGGTTTTGATGTGAAAAGGCTTTCGAAGAACTTTTGGATTTGGTTTGTATTAAGGAAAGGTTTCCTCATCAAAACGTTTTGCGGCGATCGAAAAAGGTAATAATCGTTTGATGCAACATCAAGCGAATATGGTAGGTGGGGTAGAATCGAGTTCCAAAAAGGTTTCCTGTGTTATTCTTGTGATCATGTGTTGTCATAGAGAAGAACAACATTTTTATTTAATCCCCGGTGTACGCTGCCATTGCCACTGCCGCTAAGGCATGTTAGTGTACTCCAAATGTACACCTGATTAATAGTTGGAATGATACCTTAGTCATTACAATTGGCTCTTTCTGATCGAGAGATTGGAGGCTTTGAGGAGCCTGAAACGGCCTCTTAATCACTATTGTTCCCAGGTCCACCCTGACCCGGGGTGGTAGTAATTGTTAGGGTCCCAGGAATAGGTAACCACCAAACAAAACACTATAAAAGTATAAAACAATATATATAGAAAAATAACCAACAACACATTTTTAAAGCAAAATGACCTGCAATACATTTTATCTGTAGCATACAACTGCGTTTAAATATCTATATAGTTGAAAATATAAAATTGTGTTCAAATAATTTAGATGTCGGCATTAAATAACCCATAGTGGTTGGTATGTAGTCAAACAAAATCAACCAAACAACTAACGTGAATAAACTCTTTCCTTAATTCATTAATCGATATAATATCCCACAACTTCTTAAATGAAACTGTAGTGCAAAATATAACTGCAACAGGAAACACGCATCTCATCGCATCTAATGATATCCACACAAAATTGTATGGGCCTAAAAGTTAAGTATCATCTACTATGTATTAAATTGTGAAAGCAGACTAACATATTACTTCAAAGCTCCCCACAAAATTAAATTTCGACATTAAATGACCCATAAGGTGTTGATATGCCGTTAAATCAACCAGCTAACAATTGGCTGTTCAACACAGAAACTACTTCTGACTCAGCTTCATAAAAATATTGTACGCTGAAATTCTCGGGATATATATATATATATATATATATATATATATATATATATATATATATATATATATATATATATATATGTAGTAATCCGTTGGTATATAATCCAAGTGAATCCTATTAACACAATATAAAATTAAATATTAAGTTTTAAAACTGATTCACGCATACAACTCAATGTTTTTTAATAAGCAGACCAATATATATCATGCAATGGAAATTAAGATACCATAAGATACCATTATGTAAATTATCATTTTCACCTTGTAAAATTAAATTTACAGGATACTTCAAACAATCAATGGATGATAAATTATTGAAATAAACAAAGCCCCACTGAGCATCACTCATATAAAGACTTACACAACTTCCTGTTTTCCTTTGCTACACTTCCTTCCTTTCTATTCCTCATTTTCCTTTTCTTCCTTTCCTTCTTTCTCCTGTCTGACCTTTATTTACAAGGTGAAAATGATCATTTACATAATGGTGTGTTAATTCCGATTGTAAGATATAGATATATATATATATATATATATATATATATATATATATATATATATATATATATATATATATGTGTGTTCTGGCATTCATAAGGTTCGATGTCAAAAATCCTGTTATAAGAAAAAATTAAAATTAGACTTCCATTTTGTCACCTATATAAACCGGAAATATCTCAATGTAACAGATTGAAATTTACACGAGTTTAAAAATATATTCTTTCGAGCAGCATGAATACTGATAAAATTAAAGCAACTAAAAGCATCTAATTTATAATAAACATGGTTCGAAAACGGTGAACATTATTAGTAACCGAAGAAAACTTTATGGGCATAATGCAGCAAGTTTTAAATGGTTAACTCGTTTAAAAAAGGATGAGATGGAGTTGAAGATGACGAACGTAACTGCAGACCATCAACATCAATTTGTGAGAAAAACATCGATGCTGTTCGAGATTTAATTAAGGGTGATGAACAATTAACAACAGAAGCAACCGGGTTCATTTCCTGTTTATGTCAGCACACCAACCGACATCATTTCCGGTCCGTTTCTGTACTTGATGACTATGAAGGTACCTTTTAAGTTAACCATCGAGACACCTAAGACGTTTCACGTTCTGAAATGACACCATTTACAAAGCTTACTTTGGTATATCTCTGAGTGAACCCAGTATGTACTGAGGTCACTAGATTCGTGACATTAAACCTATAGTATTCCCTGATAAGAATTCCATGCTACCCGTGTCATCCTTGAAGCTTAAATACTTTTCAATTTTTATTATAGGTCTAGTTTTCTTGTATGATACCAGACTGTCCCGGTATGAGGCTTGGGGATCATATTAAACCTAGTTTAATATTTACCTGACACCAGCTGGATACGCTTGCAATTAATATCCAGGCAATGCCTCTCCTTCGGGAGAGGGGTGAAGCCATTGTATAGCACCTGAGTTTTCCCCAAAAGACGAAGTGCCGAGTGGACGTGAGAAATTTTTGCACGGCTTTCCGAAAATCCTACATTAAGCTCCGACCTAGTGTTACAGGGCGCACGGATAAATACCTACTTACCTAGCACTGCACAAGGAAGTTTTAAATTAATATTAGTTCAAGCCCTAGGGGCCATCTCTCCAGGCAGTATATCTCCTACGGGGTATTGGGCTCATTACCCGAACCCTGAGGCGTCTCCAAAAGAGGGTTTAAGTAATTTTTGAATGGCTTCACATACTAAACCTCGATTTTGTGTCCCATTCTGCAACGACGTAGTCGTGCGTATATATACGCAATATCCATGGTAAGTCTAGTTAATAACAAATTTATTGTGAAATCATTGATTTGCATAATAAAATCTGACAGAGAAGTAAAGCTATCTTTTTAAAGTTTGCACTATGTTGACCTTGATTTTCCGAAAGCAGTCTCTCAATGGCCACTTCTGCATAGAGCTCCTTCATTCTACGGCTTTCATTCATCCAATCCTCGTACCAAAAGTAGAACTAAACCAAGAGGTCAAATACTCAGCCTCTGGATTAACTTCTAATACACGTATATCTTACTATACCCTTCGGCCTGATGATTCTGTCAGGAGGATATAAGCTACATTGTTTTAAATTCATTTTTGCGAGCGAGTTGAGTGCGTGGGTGTATGCGTGACAGTCCTGAAGCTCATGAAAATACTATATTATAAAAGAAAACTAAAGACTGTTCTGGTTTGACGCTTGCGAATCTTGGCCAGTTTACATATACGAGGTCCGATGGTAAAGTATCAGGACTGTTTCTAAGGTAACAGAACTAAAGTACGCAGAATTAAGCCGTTTGGCACAGATTGATATTGAACTCTGTCGGGCATGCGCACGAAATTATAACGTTCTCACTCACTTCTGTTGTGTTTTGCATTGCGTGGAAGGAAAGTGTGTAGAGTGTAGTCGTCTCATCACAACACAGAGGTTCCATCAGTGATCATGGCTTGTGCAGCGGTTTTTGGCCAAGCACAAAATTCCCCAGGTTCGACAACCACCATATTCCTCAGATCTCGCCCCTTGCGACATTTTCCGCTTTCCAAAAATCAAATCCCACTTGAAAGAAACAAGAATTCAATACATCGAGACAACCCAAGAGAATGCGACGAGGCAGCTGCTCGCTATCCCCAAAAAGATTTCCATCAATGCTTCCATCAATGGAAACAACGCTGGATAAAATATAAGGCTTCAGAAGTGGACTAATTTGAAGGAGATTAAATGCCGAATTGATATGTATTGTAGTTTTCTTTTTATAGAACCATTTCCGATACTTTTTGATCAGACTTCGTATAATTAAGATTTGTTTGTTCACCTGTTCGCTATACACGGCTAAATGGGATCTGAAAGAGTCTTTTAATTTGGTATAGATACGTATCGAACACAGGATAAGGTTTTAAGGCAAAATAAATGGTTCCTTAGTAGATAGGAGGGTCTTTTTTTTTCTGTTATACGATAATTACTATTTGGAATTGTTCCCTTTATTATCTATATTTGGACAAGAATAAAATATCTGTATGCTTTAAGAAAACAATTTCTCAGAAAAATTGTTACCAAAAATATTTTTCTCGTAAGATACTAATTGCTATTACCCAGTTACTGTACATGATCGGATGTTCCTGAAAATTATTTTTGAAGCATACGAATAACGATCATTTCAAATTTTTAATTGGCAGCAAAAATATACATTTGTAATATTTAACCTTGGTATTAGAAGTCAGATGGGCTACCTTTCTTCAAGACTAACCAATTGTTTTGCTTGACTTTAGAAGCACCTGCTATCCATGGCTTGACTCGGCATAAATTGGTACTTCAGATCCACTTGTAATGATCTGAGAGACGAGATACCTACTTATATGTTAGACCTACTTACCTGTATGCAATATGATTAAATTGACTGTAATTGCCACTACGCACATGATATGCTATCTTTTGGGGTTGTCTAGTGGCTATGAGGGTGGGTATACGGATTCGTTACCCCCAACCCGTTGACTGGAAACTTCGTGATAAAAGGGTCAGAGTGATTGTCAAAATATTCGCAAAAACAACAAAAACAAACATACATGTGATATGGCAAAGGAAATACTGGATCTACATGCCGACGAAATTACAAAACAGCCTTGACATGTTTTTTTTAACACAAAGCGTCTTAATTATACATTTTGAATATGTTTTAGTTTTTGCAAGGCATAAAATAAATTTTGACACAAAGAACAAAACTGCCATAAATGTATAAAGAAGGCTGAAATGCAAACGTGACATGTGAGGAAATCTTTCAAAAAATTTACAACATTGGATGATTTTTCATGGTTTTAGTAGCGCAATGGTGAGAATTGCAAAAGTTTGAAAAGCATCAAACTAGGCTTCCATAGTTTTATAGAATCTATCTATCTATGTTGTGGAATTGTTAGTTTGTTTTTTACATTATACAAGGTCTGATCAAAAAGTACCCGGGATGGCGTTATAAAACAAAAACTACAACACATTTCAATTCGGCATTTAATCATCTTTAAAGTTGTTCACTTCTGAAACTACAGATTTTATCCAGCGTTATTTCCATAAATGGAAGAATTCCTAGAAGACCATTTTGGAGATAGCGAACAGCTACTTCGTTGCATTGGATTTCCTCGCTGTCTTAAAATCTTGTTCCTTTCAAGTGTAGGCGAGTGGGGTACTTTTTTGAAGAGGATAAAGTCGCAAGGGAATATGGTAGTTGTCGGACGTGAGGAATTTATTTGCTTGACCAAACACTGCTGCACAAACCATGGTTACTTTTGGAACCACTGTGGTTAGGTGAGACGACCATACTCTACACACTATCCTTCCAAGCACTGCGATAAACAATAGAAGCAAGCGAGAACGTTATAACTTAGTGTGCATCCGCGACAAATTTCAAGGTCAATCTTTACCAAACAGCTTTACTCTGCGTACTTTAGTTCCGTTACCATAGCAACAATCCAGATATCTTTAAAAAATTAGACCATATATATAGACCATATATAGATATCTCTCTCTCTCTCTCTCTCTATATATATATATATATATATATATATATATATATATATATATATTTTTTAATTTATATATATATATATATATATGAAGAAATATAGTTTTAAGGTGTGCTATATTTATAGGATAAAGTGCTCAATATCAAAGATAGAGCGTATGTAAAGTTAAATATAAAAGTGACCATTGAAGTCACCAAGCAGAGGCGACAGGCTGTTTCATGCTGGACGCAATCGTCAGCCGCGAATAACCCCAGCCTGTCGCCTCTGAGTGTTGACTTCAATGTTCACTTTTATATATATATATATATATATATATATATATATATCGCACAGACAGTGCTGGTGTTAATAAAACTGTGCTTGATTTAATATAACAGAGCTATTAATTATCTATTAATAAATATAAATATTATCCCAAACCACTAGCACGACTCGGAGTTTCATGCACAACGCAATCTTCAAATGCTGAGCATGGACTGACAGTTACGCAATTTGAATATAAATATGTTATCACTATGTTGACGTAGTGATATATTATGCTTGGATTGCATTTTATTAATTTTTAAAAAATTATATTAAAATAAGCGGGATTTATATATGTATGTAACTTTCCAAGGAAAATCCTTGGAAAGTTCGTTTTTACCATCATCAAATGACTTTAAGTAATATAAAATAGAAAAACAGCACTCCTCTCTCTTCTGACAATTAAAGGATGATGGCATCTTACCATCATTCAACTGCGATATTATAAGAAGAGCCAAATTTTATAACGGAAAAGGAAATAAATGTAACTTATGTCTTGTTGAAAAATTGGTTAGCTTAAAACACTTAAATAACCCTAACTTAGTAAACAAGAGAAATGAATTGATGGTTATCTGTAGGCATAAAAATAGATATCTGCTTAAATACGTTAATCCAGATTAATTTTTAATTTTTAATGTAAATTACTGTTTATTTTTAATGTAACTTACTATTTATTTTGAATATAAATTAATGTTTTTTTCTGTTTTTTTTTTTTAAATAAGAACAAGTAATCTCCCTTTAATTAAAAAAATGACATTCATAATTCACAAATATTTTTAAATTTTTTAGTTTTCATTTTTTCTGTTTTCTTACATAGATGTATTGTTACAGACATTTATTGTTGGAGATTTAAAAAAAAATATTGTGAAAATATATTGCTGGTGATTTAAAAAAATTCTTTTTCTATGGAAATGTATTGACGGTGATCTTTTTATTTTTTTCAGTCTGAAAATGTATTGCTTGGAATTTTTTTTTCATTTTTTTCATACTATGAAAATGTATTGCTGGTAATTATTTTACTTTTTTTACAATGAAAATATATGTTGCTAATTGATTTTTTACTTTGAAAATATATTGTTGCTGTTTTTTTTACTTTGAAAATATATTGTTACTAATTGTTTTTGTTGCTTTGAAAATATATTGTTGCTAATTGTTTTTACTTTGAAAATATATTGTTGCTAATTTTTTTACTTTGAAAATATATTGTTGCTAATTGGTTTTTTTTTACTTTGAAAATATATTGTTGTTAATTGTTTTTTTTTATTTTGAAAATATATTGTTGCTATTTTTTTTTTTTTTTTACTTTGAAAATGAATTACTGGTGATTTCTTAAATTCTTTTTCTATGAAAATGTATTGCCAGAGATATTTTTATTCGTTTTTACTATGTATTACTGGCAATTATTTTATTTTTTTATTATGAAAATTTATTGCTGTGGATATTTTTTTTCTCTAGGAAAATGGTTTTCTGGTGAGCTTTGTAATATTTTTTGCTATGAATATGTATTGATGGTCTCTTTTTATTTTTTTCTTACTATGAAAATATATAGCTGGTGATTTTTTTAACTTTCATTTTACTATGAAAATTTATTGCTGTTAATTATTTGATTCTTTTTTAGTTAAAAAATATTGCAGGTGATTTTTAATTCTTTTTGTTAATCTGAAAATATATTGTAGGAATTTATTATTTTTTTTACTATGAAAATATATTGACAGTGATCTTTTTGCTCTTTTTTTTAATATGAAAAATATTGCTTGAATTTTTTTATTTTTTTACTATGAAGATATATTTCTAGTAAAGTTTTTTTTTCAATAATGTATTGTTGGTTATTTTTTTAATTTTTTTTACTATGAAAATGTATTGCTGGTAATTTTTTCTAATGTATTTTTATATTTTCATTTTTTGATCCCAGTCTGAGTGTTCACTACTTGCCCATAGCTGGGACCCTAACAGGTGCTACCACCCTATGTCACGTAGGACCTTGGAACAACAGCAATTAAAGGGTGCTTTGACACTCCTCAAAACCTTCCAATTAGAGGCCTTGCTGCTGGATGTAGTTTATCATCATACCCAGGAGAAAGAAAGGAAAATGGTAAAAGATTGACATGAAATAAAGACATGAATAGGCTTCATGTTTTGAAAAGATCAAAGGAGTTTTCGTACACCTTTACTTCTTATTTTAAAGAGTTACACACACACACACACACACACACACACACACACACACACACACACACACACACACACACCTACATAGGTAGATCGGTTAGTACTACACTGTTAGTGTATAGATATGTAGTTTATAGATCACCCCTTGTTACAAACACAACCATCTCTTAACCTATAACTTTGAAATTATTTATGAAGTACATATTCTATACTTATGTTGTTATCACCAATGTAGATATAAGGCAGTATATATGTAAGAAGAAGTGCTGAAAATTTCTCTGACCAACCAACCAAGATTAAACAAATCAAAGGCTTGGTCATTTTTGTCATATTTTTGTAAAATGGGTCAGATGGATAACTTTTTAGTACACACCTCATATATATATATATATATATATATATATATATATATATATATATATATATAGCTCGTAATCTATTGGTATAATCCAGGAAAGTCCTATTAACACAACATAGTATTTGAAATATGTTAAAACTGACTCATAAAAGAGTGCTCAATGTTTATTTTCATTAAACAGAACAAATTTTCTACGCTAAAAGGTACACTACTAACTGATACCATAATTTGAAAAATCCTGCAAATTTTAAAATTAAAATTCATAGATGAAAATGGGCATTTACTAAAGATATCTTAATTCCAATTATAAAAAAGCATATATATATATATATATATATATATATATATATATATATATATATATATATATATATATATATATATAAAATGTATGAGACCACTTTTCATTAATTAGACGTTTGTTTGTTTGTGAAGTATGTTAAATTTTACCTCCTGTCAGTATTCAGATACAAAAAAATGGCATATCTAGGGCAAGATGACCTTACTGAAGTTTAGACTGGCTTTGATGTGTGAGATTTCCTTTTCCTAGACGGTTGCTGTCTCTAAGCAAGACAGAACACTCTGCTTAACCCAGATCTGGAAGTAAATGGAGACATGCCTTTTCTAAGCAGAAATGAATTTCTTACATTTTCAGATTTGCTTTCTTCATTTTTAATACAGGAAAAAAAGATGTCAGTGACGTCACACAATAGTAGTTAAACTTATATTTAGATAAAATGCTTATCACATCAGAAATCATCAGTTATTGAAATGGCTTGTGAAGATAAATTTCCCTAACCATTCCAGTCTAAGTACTACCATACAAGTACAAGCAGAACGTCAGCAGAAATAATATTTATATATTCTTTTCAGAAATAGAAATAAAATGTTCAATTTTCCTTACTGTGAAATTATTTTATAAAGTAATTAAGTGTTCTTAACGCAGTGTGAAGTGTGTGAACAGACTTATTTTATGACTGTTAGCTTAATGTGTTTATGTGTGCATAGACAAAGGTTTAGTCAGCGGCTACTGGCCATTCCCTTTTATTGAGTGCATGAGCAGGGCCTTTGTCAGCTGCAGCTAGCTGTTGTCTCTTCCAGTGTGTGTGTATGCACATGTAGATCAAACTGGTCACCAAAATTGTTTTGAACCTTGAGAAGTATTATACTTCTATTCTTATATCCATATGGAGATTCAAAATCTAATTTCACATAGAGGTGTGATCTTTTTGAATACAAGGTTTTCATTAGTAAAAAAATAATTTCACATTAGCTTGTGAAAATCTTTTTCTCGAATTCATGAGAGTGGTGAACAGGGTTATTGTTATTTTCTAAATGGTCCCAAAATAACACGTGGTAGGTCTACAACTACATCTGCACATATTTTGGTGGTATTTGCCCTTGTAATTATTGTTTATCAAATAAGCCTTCTGATGGGATTTTAAAAAAATATTCAAAAATATATATAGTATTATATTCTCTAAGCTCTTTCCTTCTTTCTTCTTATAGTCTATGTTGCACCCAATCTTTGGAAGTCAGTACTTTTTTTCTATTCTTCCTCTTTTTCATAAAGATCAATTAGGAACTTATGGGATAATTATTGGAAAACATATATCTCTAACTACACACCAGACTGTTAGCCATTATTGAGTCGAATCTCGTTTGCCACTGATACTTTCAACTACGTCCGCGCATTTCCATTTTATAGGCTACAAGAACCTGAACAGTACCATACCAACAGAAAGCAGAGAGAGACTTGCACGCCCGAACGACTGACTACCCGTTCAGTCATTAGGCTTTGTAATCGACCTACCAGTAAACACAGTAAATGAACGGACCTTATCAAGGTAACAAGCACAAAGCCATAACTACCAAAGTCAGCAGGGGTTAAGCATGCTCCCTTTTCACGCTCTCACGTCACACCTAGTACACCGCACATTCAACCCACTACAGTGTACCACTTAGCAGAGACATTTTTATAACTTGTATATAAAAATAAATCTTTGGCCATTTATCTAAACAAGCGTCCAAGTTCGTTTCTTCTACTCCAACCATGAAATCACCATACACACGTACGTAAAAAAACAACATCTTTATATACATGTGTCGGAGTTGTTAGCTCCTCCTTAATTCCTAAATTGTCACTAGGGGTCATTCTCCCTATACTATAAATACTGGGAGACTTCTTGCCTCGTTCTCTTTCTTTCAGGCCTCGTGCTGCATCCCACCTCACGTGGATATGAGGTAAATCCTCTTTTTCATTTCTTCATTTCAGCGACTACAATGTAAGCTCTCTTAGAAGATCCGCGTCTTCCCATTTGTGGGAGACACCATGAACATTATATACACATACAGGTATGTACGAACATTCACCAAAGAACAGACACCAATGTTTACACACACACAAATGTTATTGTCCATTGTAAAATTGTTTTGTTTAATATCAGATCATCACATAAGTTCTGTCCGAATTTTAACTTTTTGTTAAAATGAACGAAATTTAAAGAGTATTTTATAATGTCTAATGGAGCTGAACATTATTTTTATGTTTAGATGAATTTAAACTGATCAAATTTTATTTCATAGAACAATAAAATTAAATTTTGTTTGATTAAAGCGCTGCTAACATGGAAGTACCCAAGAATCATTTGAGGCGCATAATGCTTTATGAGTTCAAGAAAGGAAACTCAGCAGCCGAAGCGGCTAGAAACATTCACTCAGTTTATGTAGAGGAATGTGTGAATGAAAGAACTTGCCGAAGATGGTTTGCAAAATTCAGAGGTGGAGATTTCACCCTTGAAGATAAAGATCGAACTGGACGTCCAGTTGAGTTTGATGAAAAGCTTCTTGAAGCAGCCCTTGAAGAAAATCCTGCTTTATCAGTTGAGGAATTGTCAGTGGTTCTCAGTTCAAACCATACAACTGTTCATCGTCATCTTCAACAACTTGGAAAAGTTCCTAAACTTGGAAAATGGGTGCCTCATGAATTGTCTGAAAACAATCTCAAATCCCGAATTGACATCTGCTCTTCTCTCCATTCTCGCTAACTTGTTTCACCTTTTTTGGATAGACTTGTGACTGGCGACGAAAAATGGATCTTTTATCGAAATGTTAAGCGTCGTAGATAGTGGCTTGGTAAAGGGGAAGGACCCCAGCCACAACCGAGGAGGGAACTTCATGGGCAAAATGTTCTTCTTTCAATCTGGTGGGATCGCCAAGGAATAATCCACTTGGAATTCTTACCACCTAATGCAACAATTAATGCTCAAATATACTGTCAGCAATTAGAGCGTTTGAACCAAGCTTTGAGGGAAAAAAGACCTGCTCTAGTGAATCGAAAAGGGGTGATGTTTCATCAGGACAATGCGCGACCCGACACAGCAAGAATCACGTCACAAAAGATCGAAGAACTTGGTTGGGAGAAAATTCCTCATCCACCTTATTCTCCCGATCTTGCTCTTTCAGACTACCATTTGTTTCGTAGCTTACAGAATCATTTGGAAGAAAAAGCTTTTGTAACACAGGAAGAGGTTAAAACTGACATTTATGAGTTCTTCGAATCAAAGCCAAAAGAATTTTACAGTAATGGAATTAGTAAGCTTGTTAATAGATGGAAGGAAGTCATAGATAATCAAGGAAAATACATTGTTTATTGAATCTGTAATTAAATGTAACATTCGGTCACTTGTTTTCTTTATTCAAAATTCGGACAGAACATGTGGGATGACCTGATAAATTGTTTATATATATATTGGTTTTGTTTGTCTTCCTTATCTTCAGTTGGACTTAATTCAAGTCCGGCCATTTTCTTGTAGTTGGACCTTTTAATATTCCAACTACTTTTAATATAAGATTTGCCCAGTCAATAGAATATGTTGTACATAATTGTTTCCATATTCGTTCATATTTCTTGTTTTAAAAAATAAACTTCTATTCATTCATTATCAAGTAATATAACGACATTATCTCTCATGAAATATATCTCTTCAAAAAATGGTAATCCCGTAACAATGTACTTTGAACTTATAAGATTAATAAAAAGATGATATCGTGGGACGAGTACACGGAACAGAAATAATGAGTAATGACGCTATCCACCAGAAAAATAATTGGCATCGATAACGTTAACAACGTTAATGATGCCAGTTAGCTTACTTAGCATCGGCCTACGGCAGGCACCCACAATATTTACCTTTCAACAAGTTCATGCCGGTTCAACAGGTTCGAACAGAGAGAAGAAATTCCAATCTGGCCCGTTTTCTCGCTTTCACTACTAACATACGAACAGGTCACGTGATTCTTTTTCGTAGTTGCTCACTCACTCGGAATTTTCGTCTAATTAAATTAGAGGATAAATAGGGCAATTGACAATTTTTGATAATTCTAAAATCGATGTAAAATGACGATTGTAGTGGGGAGAGTAGGTAAGAGGTTCAATTATTAAAATGTATTTATTGGGTGTAAGCATTTTAATTCACTATTCAAATATTAAAAATGTGAAGCGAATTCGATTATTCAACAATAAAAAGTTTGAAAAATTGAATTCGATAATTCAATGAAAAAGCAGTAGTAGCAATCCGAGCAAATTATACACACATGATATATATAATTATATATATATATATATATATATATATATATATATATATTCAGGCATGTGTTATTGAAAACTACGGAATTTTTCCGTTTAATGATCTTTTTCAGTTTTCTTGCTTTCTAGCAAGTTTTTTTAGTATATGGATCGACACTATTTACATTATTCGGACTATATTTATTACATGGCGGTCAGGTGAATTGAATGGGTTACTAGTGGCGCTGTGTGTTTACTCAAGATGATTTTTTGCAGCGCTTGAGATGGTATGTGAGCCTACGTGAGAGAGTTGTGGTTGCGTATATATATATATATATATATATATATATATATATATATATATATATATATATATATATATATTTTTATGTAGTTGCGTATATATACTCGACTCTCCACTCGAATTCGACGTATGAGGGTCAAGCAGATCAGTTCCCAAGAAACCGAAAGTTCGACAACAGTACATGAGATTTGATTATAGTGGTGAAGGTTTCGTGCAGGACCATCCACACTTTTTGAATACAGAGACCAGATGCACTAAGTGTCACAAGATCCCCAAACGACCCTCCGCGAGTTTTGAATTCATAGTTGTCCTTCTCCTAGACCAGTTGCCATCCAAGGCTATAGAACCCAGTCTGTCCTGCTATTTACCCATAGCTGGAGGGAGAAGAAGAGGATTCATACCTTTTCCAATGGTATTAGCACGTAAGTGAATGTAATGGATTCAACTGAATTCGAACTCGGTTCTCCGATTCCTCAATACAAGCCGCTAACCGTGCCTCCTAATATATATATATATATATATATATATATATATATATATATATATATATATATATATATAATCTTATACATCTTTATCTCATATATATATATATATATATATATATATATATTATAATCTTATACATCTTTATCTCATATATATATATATATATATATTGTAATCTTATACATCTTTATCTCATATATATATATATATATATATATATATATACATGTAAGAGGGTGTATATGTATTGCCTGATTTTTTTTCAGCATAATCAGTACACTATATACACTATACAGGGATGGGAAAATTTCTCATCTCTCTATTTGTTATGTCGTAGTAGAAATAGATTTTTTTTAAATTTTAATCTGGCCAAATAAAATGCTATAATTTAATTTATACATGTCATCAATTATTTTAATTCCAATGTTATTTGTTCTTAGTTCGGATATACTTAATAATATTTGTAATATGTTTTTATGATAAATAAATAGTAATCGAAGCCAAATTCTATCAAGCGTCATCTGAATAGAAAGCCAGACACACAGACAGACTCATCCATAAAGTGAATGATTGATCGTCTTTGAGTAATCCGACGATCATTGCAATGTCTCATGATAAAGTTGACAATTACTATAGTGTTCTTAATACAACTGAAAAAAACAACAACAACAACTAGGATAACAATAAATGGTAATTAGGCCATAGCAAACGATTGCAACAACCTCAACACAATGAAAACAAATTGCATTCTCTTTTTTTTCTCTAGTATCGTCGCGCGCCATGACCTCATCAAAATTCTGTGAATGACGCACACATCGTTCTGCATGTCCCCCACTCTTTTCCCATGCGACGAGTCCGCAGGGTAGGGGTGTTAGTGATGCTGCCAAGTCACTCCAATCGAGTCAGTGACATCCAAGGATTGGTTGTGGGCGGGGACGGTCGGCGAATGCGATGACAGAAAATTCTCTCATCTCTCCGACTCAAACTCATAGGCGGCAGAAAACTCTTTTAAAAAGCTGGTGAGTAGAAAGCAAGATGGCAGCGGGGGTGGGAGTGTTGATTCCGGCGATTCTCATCCTTCTGGTTCTGAGTCTGCTACTGGAAGCAGAAATTTTTGGTTATGGCCTGGGAATAATCAATTCTTTAGAGAGCGTATGCAGATGAAAATTGGTCCAAGAATCGCGCGTCGCAGCCCTTACATGGCATTGTGCCCGATGAGTGAGGAAGCTTTGAAAAAACAGACAAACGTAACGAGTAATAACTTGTATAGATTTTGTTCTGAGAAAAATCAATATTGATTATACTTGTGGCGACAAAAACCATAAATGATCGTATTTTTAAAAGGAGAATAGTATAGAAAATAATATTCAGTCATTTCGACTGTTTATTTGAATGTTTTGATCTTCCAAAATTTAACTTGTTAAATTTGCAAACACTATGTCAGTTACAGCAAAAACTTATATTGAATTTAGTGTTAGACAAAACATTGCCAATTATAATTAATGTTGGACGTGTATTACTTTCATCTTAATCCTAGTAGCTATTCTTCGAAATTATATTCAGTTTTGCACAAAGCTATAATAGTAATGTATCCAATAAAATAGAACTTATAACAGAGTGCTGAAAAGTACTCGTCCCGCTCAAGAAGAAATTAAAATAAATTTGATGTTTGGTTAGATTTGATGAAGTGGATCAAGCCTATAACTTCTGAACAGGAGTAAAGGACTATCCCATGTTTCCTGTTTAGGATTCGGTTTCTGGTTCCTTCTAGAGTTTGCATCAACTTTATACTTCTAACGTCTCCACCTAAAATCTGAAATTTTATTTACTATTTATTCATTTATTTTTTTCATTAATAGGAGTAGATAGGTTCACCTATCATTCGGTCCAGGCTCCTACCTGGTATTTTCAACAGGAGTAAACGATTATACATTGTTTCCTGTTTAGAACTGCGTATCTGGTTCCCTCTAAAGTCTACTTCAACTCTATACTTCTAACGTCTCCACCTAAACCCTGAAATTTTATTTGCTATTTATTTATTCATTTAATTTTTTCGTTAATAATCCGGTTCACAATCCTCCCGGGTCTTTTGAACATGCGTAGAGGTTTATCCCTTGTTTCCGGTTTAGGATTGGGTTGCCGGTTCCTTCCAAAGGCTTTTCATTCTCTATCACGTAAAATAATCCCTTGTGTCTTAGTGACATTATCAGCTTGCTTGGGGTGGATTGATTATAAATAGTTCGGCTTAACTCGTTTCGAGTTACGTCATTTTCGAAGATACGTCGTTTTTTCTTAAAAATTATATGAAAAAATAAAACTCGCCTTAGGTAGTTTTACTCGAGTTTACCTAAATTTAAATTGGTTTTTACTTAATTATTTTTAATAATTTTATTCAGAATACTGTACGTGAATATCATGAATACTGTAATGTGTAATGGGGTCTGCTTATTTGCGCTTTATAGCGTGGTTGTTTCGTCTTAAGTCGTGACATCTGGAACCAATTAACGACGTAGGGTCAGGTATACCTACATATATATATATATATATATATATATAAAATAGCCATTTTGTTTCAACACACTCTGTGTCTTATCAGTGGTGATGTTTCAACATCACTTGATAAGACACACAGTGTTGTTGAAAAAATAACTATTTGTTGATTTTATAACATACTTATGTTATAATTTTTTATAAAAATAATTATATATATATATATATATATATATATATATATATATATTTGCATGAATGTGCGTGTGTGTTTGCGGATCCACATTGCATTTTCATATATGTGGATGCCTGTTCGTTTTCAAATATGAATGCCTGTTCGTTAATAATGTGATGCCTGTTCGTTTAATAATATGATGCCTGTTCGTTTTGCAATGTTTGGTTCCAAATCTGATTAGAGTTTACATTAAGGTCCAGAGACGCGCGCGCAAAATGAAAATTAAAGAACGAAGAGAATTTTTTTATGTTTTGAAAACAAATAAATTGATAGAATCTCGTATGGAATGTCAAGTTTATGAAAGCATAAAACTGGCTTCAAAGAAATCTTCAGATGACTGCTATATATGGTAATATTTGGCCATAGAAAAACATTTTTTGTAATCATTTCACCCAAAGCAAAGTGATAAAGCCACTATGATGCAACGAGGTGGAGTACTGAAAGTAAAGGAAGCCGAGAAAATGTGACTGAGTAGAAAGAGCAATAAAAAGCAATAGAAAGAGCAATAAAAAGAACAGGATTTCTTTAAGAATTGAGCAATTTTTTTTGAAATTTCAGGTCTTCAAATGAAAGGTCTACTAAAGTGTATTAATGATAAAGTTTATCCATTAATTCGAATTTTGGTGATAAATTGGAAAAATTCGGTATTTCTAGTTTAAAATTTTAGACTCAAAAACAATTTTTTTTTCATAAAAACAGTTTATTTCAGGTGGCTGACATAAATTGCTCGGCCTACCTGAAAATTGATGGGTTTCTACGACCTTTATTAACTAAATTTTGCGATCAACCAAGATAGTAAATTGATCTTTTTTCCAAAAATGAGCAATTTCAGTACAGCAAAAACGGTAACTCACCATGAAAAACTAGGGTCATTTTCGGAATTAGCACCATTAAAATGTGTTTTGTTTCTTAGCACCAAAAATCGTGTTGACCAGTGTTTATCAAAAGTCATTAATTGGAAAATATATTTGTGAGAATATATGCAGAAAAGAAATTCGTAAATTGATTATTTGATTCCAGATATAAACCGAAATTTACAAATTTTTACATTTATAATTTCGCGCATGCGCGTCAGGCTTCGCTTCTCGCTCTTATACCGAATTTGACAACAGAAGTCGTAAATTCCCACTATTTTTTATTATTGATCAGAATTTGATTTACTAAAACCTTTTTTTTTATCAAATAGAAGGATGGAAACACAATATGAATAGCTCAGCTTCATTCCCCAATAATGAATACTTAAGACTTCATCACAACCACATTTCGCACAAGCTTTGATTTTTAAAAATCTTCTGGAAATTGCTAATTCTCTTTTCTTTTTTTAAACATTTCACCCCAAGTAAGACGATAAAGGCACTAAAACGCAAGGGGTTATTGATTATGAAAGAATATGAGAGAAAAAACAAAGGAGAGAGAACAATAAAAGAAGACGATTGACACTGCATTTAAATTTTTAAAGATCAATGTTGAGTGGGAAGCAAGAATCCGGAAGAGAGTTCCACAGGCGAGAAGTGCGGTAGAGAAAACTATTAGCATAGAACTTACGGTTACATTTAGCAAATACAAATTACATCTAGCTGCCAATCTAATACTGCGCTTAAATTAAATTCTACCACGGTTTCGTTTGTAAAGGTCCAAGGTTCTGCTTTACAATATATTTTACATAGCAATATATACAATAATATATAAACCACATTAATAAAAATAAATTGAGTTGTATAAAAATACTTATGTTGTTAGCACGCAGAATGATTTTAAAATCCTAAGTCGGCACATATTTAGCAAAAGACCCTTGCACTGAATTTATTCCATTCATATGAGTGTCTGTTCAATCACAGTTTAGGATCAATGGTTAGCGAAAGGCGAAAGGGACAAAATATCGACTGATGTTACATGGCATTTCTTCTATTTTATACAAAATGGATTTGATTTAACCAACACTTTAATCCACTAGGCTATTGTCTCGTTCGTAAATTTGGCGTTATAGTAATCGCGAGTTCAATTCCTTGGCCGGGAGGTGTGTACTTGGACTCAGTGGAAACAGGGAGAGCAATAACAGAGCAGTACTAAAAATAAGAACTAGACGAAATATCCTTCTACTCGAACCATCTCTTAATTGCTGTTGTTTTCAGGTTCACCCAGCGTTTGGGTGTCAGCACTTGTAAGGGTCCCAGCTAGGGGAAAAAGTGAACCCCACCAACACTCGGATTAAAACTCTATGGAAATATAAAAATACATTTTCATAGTAAAAAAAATACCAGTAATACATTTTCATAGTAAAAAAAATACCAGTAATACATTTTCATAGTAAAAAAAAATACCAGTAATACATTTTCATAGTAAAAAAAATACCAGTAATACATTTTCATAGTAAAAAAAAATACCAGTAATACATTTTCATAGTAAAAAAATAATTATCAATACATTTTTTAATAAAAAATGACCAGTCATAGATTTTTGTAAATGTAAAAATCACCCAAGCTCCCAAGAAAATTAAATTTCGGCATTAAATGATCCATAAGGAGTTGATATGCCGTTTAACAATCAAACAATGTAAGTGAGGAAACAGCCTAATATTTAAGACCCAAGTTTTGCTTTTCTTCATATAAAATATGACTAAAGTCAGACTTGAAGACAGCTGTTTTCTAAGCTTTATAACAACAAAGTGTTACCGATAAATTACACAGTGAATTGCGAAAAGATCAACCATTTTCTTTTTCCGATATCGTACCAGATTTGCTTGGTGATCTGTCAAAAGAAGATGCATTATCAATTGCTCACGATATCGTATTGCTGAAGGGTATTTTTTTTTATCTTGACGGTACCATTTTAAGACTTTAAAAACGATTCTCCCTTTTGTATCCGTTTTCAACGATTTACAGAAAATACTTCTCTATAGATTTTCCCTTCTTTAACAAAACGCGTCAATAAACCTCAATTACTTCTGAGAATTGATTTGTCAAAACTGTTTGCTAAATTCAATCGTTCTAAGTTTCATGTACAACTGATTTTCAATATCCTCGTCCCTTCAATCAATCGGGTGAGAAACGGTATTATTGAGAGGAACCAATTTTTAAAATATTTCAATTTCAGAAGCTGAAGGTATCATTAGAGTCTATGTAATTGTTTTTCCACCTTTAGTTATTGCTTTTGATATCTTGAATAAACCATTAAACACTAATCAAGTTTTGGATTAGATTTTTTTAAATAAAATTGATTAATGATTAAGAGTAAGATAGCTTTAGAATGTCTTCATTTTTCATAAATAAATCATATGAATCTTTTTGTGAAGTATCTTTTCGAGAAGTGCTCTTTTTGACGAGATGGTTTCATTTGATGAAATATTTTCACAAAACGATACGTAGGTCGCCATTGATGTGAATGTGGAGCGACATATTCGTATTGCAGTTAGTCGCCATTATACTGGAAAACTTTGGTTTATTTTCTGTTTTTTTGTTGAATTCGCAGAACAATTTGTTCGGCAATTTTATTTGCATCAAAGAAAAATTTACACCAGGGTGAAAAGATTTTCTTAAACCAGTGCGACAAGAGCCTTTTGGATTGAAAAATTCACATCAGTAGGCGAAGGTCTTTTATTTTAATCATTTCACTTTAAGAAAGGCGATAATTCCATAACGAGTAGCAAATAATATTATTTCGTTAGTCCTATGCCAGACTACGGGTTTCGTTTTTGTTTTCCTTGTGAGAACCAATGAAAAAATCTTAGCATTTAGCGCCGTTTTCAGCGGGAAAAAAGAAAATGTGTCATTCTTGATCAAATCAACCAGTGCTTCCCACGTGACCACTGCAAATTCTCCTCAAAAAATGTCCGTGAATTCCTATACCTAAATATTATGGTTTGTACCTTGAATAGTCTTGAAATTCAAAATCACAAATATTAGGTATGTATCTTGAATAGTCTTGATATTCAAAATTTCAAATATTAGGTCTGTATCTTGAATAGTCTTGAAATTCAAAATCTCAAATATTAGGTCTGTATCTTGAATAGTCTTGATATCCAAAATCTTAAATATTATGTCTGTATCTTGAATAGTCTTGATATTCAAAATCCCGAATATTATGTCTGTATCTTGAAGAGTTTAGATATTCAAAATCTCAAATATTAGGTCTGTATCTTGAATAGTGTTGATATTCAAAATCTCAAATATTAGGTCTGTATCTTGAATAGTGTTGATATTCAAAATCTCAAATATTAGGTCTGTATCTTGAATAATCTTGAAATTCAAAATTATAAATATTATCTCTATCTTGAATAGTCTTGAAATTTAAAATATTAAATATTAAGTCTGTATCTTGAATAGTCTTGAAATTCAAAATCCCGAATATTATGTCTGTATCTTGAATAGTCTTGAAATTCAAAATCTCAAATATTAGGGTTATATCTTGAATAGTCTTGATATCCAAAATCTTAAATATTATGTCTGTATCTTGAATAGTCTTGATATTCAAAATCCCGAATATTATGTCTGTATCTTGAAGAGTTTAGATATTCAAAATCTCAAATATTAGGTCTGTATCTTGAATAGTGTTGATATTCAAAATCTCAAATATTAGGTCTGTATCTTGAATAGTGTTGATATTCAAAATCTCAAATATTAGGTCTGTATCTTGAATAATCTTGAAATTCAAAATTATAAATATTATCTCTATCTTGAATAGTCTTGAAATTTAAAATATTAAATATTAAGTCTGTATCTTGAATAGTCTTGAAATTCAAAATCTCAAATATTAGGGTTATATCTTGAATAGTCTTGATATCCAAAATCTTAAATATTATGTCTGTATCTTGAATAGTCTTGATATTCAAAATCCCGAATATTATGTCTGTATCTTGAAGAGTTTAGATATTCAAAATCTCAAATATTAGGTCTGTATCTTGAATAGTGTTGATATTCAAAATCTGAAATATTAGGTCTGTATCTTGAATAGTGTTGATATTCAAAATCTCAAATATTAGGTCTGTATCTTGAATAGTGTTGATATTCAAAATCTCAAATATTAGGTCTGTATCTTGAATAATCTTGAAATTCAAAACCTTTGAAATATTACTTAATCTTAAGCAATTTGTAGGATAAGCTTTTCATCCAAATTCCGACATTCATAGTTCCGTTGATATTACTTTGAATTTATGAAGATTTCAAAAATGTATTCAGCTCCGATATATATTCTGTACCTTTTCTCCGAGAATGATTTGAAAATGACCAACATGGCAAAACGTCAAAAAAAGACGATGTCCCAGCAGAAAGATTTTAATTAAACACTAAACAATATATTAGATAATACGCCCCGAGTTTTTCCGTCATATATAAAACATGAGGTCATGTATATACAGTAATTACATTTCTTACTGTTACAGGAGTGTCAGAATAATTGTTTGAAATGGGCATGATTTTTATTGTCCTCAAAATTGCCTATTTTCATGTCCTCATTTGATCATGTGGGCAGTTAAGAAAATTTTTTCCTATTTTTTTAACATGTATTATTGTATGTCTGATGATAATATGACAAAAGGTTTTTATGCTATTTTTCAGCTGTCTAAAATTTAAAATTTTCATAAATTAATCATTTCCGACACAGTAATTATTCTGTCCTACGTAACTTTGAGATTTAAAAAACTGTCAAGCTGAAATTTGGTAACACTCTAGTTTTCCATGCAAATAAACAATTTTTAGTTTCCTTTTATATTTATTTATACGTAATTCGGAAGTTAGGGGTCTTTCAAAATGAGGATTTTTTTTTTCCCTCATTTTGAAAAAACCTAAATTATAGACGTCAAAATTGGGTGAAGACGAACAAAAAATGCAACACTGGCAATCGTCCAAGTGCATATATATATATATATATATATATATATATATATATATATATATATATATATATAAAAGTATATACTTGGTATACACGGAATGAATTCAATAACCAACAATTACTATTCTTAAAAACATACTTATGTTATAAATTTTTTTAAAAATAATTATATATATATATATATATATATATATATATATATATATATATATATATATATATAAAGAGATTATAGTTGTTCCAACGAGAAAAAGTGTATATATTAAAAAAAGAGATAAACCGTAAACGTTTTTGGTTGTAATGTGGATTTTTAAAAAAAATATATTATGCTTAATTTTCCATAATTTTGCTACACGAGTTTCCGGTATCGCGACTTTCATCAGGCAAAGAGCGGATATCTCCACATATTATTAAAAGCAATTAATTTTTCTTATGCTTTTCGATGTTAAACATTTTCGACGTTAAACATTCTCTTTTTTTGTGTGTTAGTGAAACAAATGTCTTCCTTGAACTGACAGTGAAAAAGTTCTGCGTGATAGGTAATAAAACAATTAAGATTGGTCCAAGAAAGGGTGAGGAAAAATATCTGTATTCTTATCTTTTAATGACCTGTGTGTACTTAGATCTATTTCCATTTATTTGTATTGTGTGTGCTTTTGTCAGCATGCGTATGTATACGTATATTCCCTCTCCATTTTCATACATACAGTCTAATTATAAGGAATTAGTATACACATATATACACACATACATACATACACACACATACACACACATGCACACACTTCCTATGTTGTGTAGGGTTCGAGTGTGTGCCTGTGAACAGTCTTGTTTTTGCCAATATGTGCAGATATATATTAGTATGCGTATGTATATGCGCATTCCCTCTCCATACATACATACTGTCTTATTATAAGGAATTAGCATGCACACATATACACACATATATACAGACACATATACATACATACATACACACACACACACACTTCCTATGTTGTGTAGGGTTTGCACGCGCGCGTGTCAGTAGTCTATTGTTTTGCCAATATGTGTATGCATATTCGTGCTCCATAGACACCGGCGTGTGAGTGCGTGCGCGTCCGTGCGAGTGGTTCGACCACTGTATCTGGTCATTATGTGTACATGTTGTGTGTTTTAGTTCTGGTTTAAATTTGTTTATGAAGTTTTTTCTTGTATTTGTAGGTAAGAATAATTATCTGTTTGGTATATTGGCATAATTTTAGAATGAAGACAACCAAACGAGTGACATTCCATCATCACCAAGCGAACTCTAATAGCTGTTTTCTCAGGAAGGTTCCGTGCCTTGAGTACCTCAAGTAGAATTCGTACATGCGATAAATCGCTAAAGATACTGGGAAATGGTTGGTTTCCTGTACCGCTCTAGTAAGTACCCGACTCCTTTTGATATCACTTACTTATAAGAGCCAGAGATCAGACCGAAAATAGAGTCTGCTGCCATTATATGTGTTGGAGCTGCCCAGTCTTCACTTTCTAGTTTCTATTGAGTCCAAAAGCGTCTCCGTTTCCTTGTAGGCGACGAATTATTTCCCACCCTGCAACCCCTTTCCGCACAGTCGAAACATCGCAATCCTCTCGCATTGCCCTATCGCTATTTCCATGGAAAGCGTTCAGACGAATTAAATTCCTTAGTTGCAACTTTCACGGCTAAGACACACCAAGCTACGCAGATTGTAACCAACCACCTACATTCCCTTCGTTTTCCATTGGTGAAATGTAAGTTTCACTCGTGCAGCTTCTTCCTGTTTTGTGGAAGCGACTCACAAGGGGATGCTTCTCCGATCACTACAATCTTCACATGTTCAAGTTTAGGGTTAACTGTTATCTTCTCCATATATCCACATAAACTGAGCCTCTTACTCTGTAACCTTCTAACTTGAGTGGCTCTTGGGTCTTTTACAGAGGAACGTCATTGTGGAAAAAAAAGACCCAATCACATGAAGTAAGTTCTATGGTCAACATGCTCTACACTCACTACTTTTATAGCCACGTTTGCCTTGACAGATGCGCTTAACCTTTAATTTTAAGTTCATATGAAAAAAGGTGAAACTCAGTGCGACTGTCAGCTTGATTAACATGAATTTCTATTGTCAGATTAAAACTTGTTTTTGTTGATACAAATAGAAAACTATCAAGGATTAATTTGAAATAAGATTGAAAAGAAAAGAAATCATTTAAGATATAATAAAATTCTTTTTTCTTTCTTTGTTAGTTCTTATCTGGCTGTACATACTCTTTTCATATCTATCTATCTATCTATCTATCTATCTATCTATCTATCTATCTATCTATCTATCTATCTATCAGTCTGTTCGTATCTATCTAGTTATCTATGTGTCTATATGTTTATTTCAGTCATTTTATATCTATCTATCAGTCTGTTCGTATCTATCTATCTATCTATCTATCTATCTATCTATCTATCTATCAGTCTGTTAGTATCTATCTGATTATCTATGTGTCTATATATCTATTTCAGTCATTTCTATCTATCTATCAATCTATCTATCTATCTATCGGTCTGTTCGTATCTATCTATTTATCTATGTGTCTATATGTTTATTTTAGTCATTTTATATCTATCTATCTATCTATCTATCTATCTATCTATCTATCTATCTATCTGTCTGTCTGTCTGTTCCTATCTATCTATCTATCTATCTATCTATCTATCTATCTATCTAACACAATTCACATATGCCTAGATCGTTGTGTACGCCTATGACCGAGGCAGGGTGGATAGGTTGTTTTAGTCTTAAAGCAAGAAATCCGAATGCTGGTTTTCAAGGCAAACAGATTGTCCCCCTTCTGGAAGACTGGTGCAACACCATCTTCCACACTCCCTACTTGGATCTCTGAATGAATATGCAAACCTTTTATTGTCTGTTCCTATCTATCTACAAACGAGGGCAGAAATCAAGAAGAAAGGAATCCAATAAAATTCTGATTATTTGGTCATTTTTGGAAAGTTGGTCAGGCCGATTAATTTTTAAACATCTAGTACAGCATTTAAATTCATAAAGTCTCTCTCTCTCTCTCTCTCTCTCTCTCTCTATCTATCTATCTATCTATCTATCCCGGTATATTCCTATATATCTATCTATCTATCTATCTATGACCATATCTTTAAATATGCTTAGTGGCTAAGAGTAATGAATTTATCTCCGGCACTAGACAATGCATTTCGATATAAATCCATAATTTTATATGCTAATTTCCCAGGCATACTTGTATAAAATCTCTCATACTGACAGAATATAGATAGATTTCGCTTTCAATCTCTGCCCATCTTCATGGTATTGAACGCTGGCTAAAACGATAGCGATCTGCCCAAGATAATGGATAATTTCGAATGTTGATCTTTTTAAAAAGTAATCAAATAAGCATCCTTCGATAATTGGCGCTACGCTGTCTTCTTTCTCCCTCACAATCTATGAATGTGTGGGCTTGTAAATTATAAGAAAAAAGATGTGTATTTTGTATAATAATTCACAATATGAAATTGCAACAAAACGTATAATAATCACTAAATAAATTGAATGCTGATGTAATAGATTTTAGAGTCATGTTTGGCATAATTGTAGGGAAATCTTAGAAGTGTTTTACTTGGCTCTTTATTGCCTCTGTAATTAATTAATTATATTATATTGTTTACAAGGATTAGTGAAAACTCATGAAGTCGGAAAGTAGGTTCCATATGAAATTACCGAAACGAGCAGTCTTTCCTTTTCCGATATAGATAAAAAGTTAACTTTGGATCCAATAATCTCTGGGGATTTGTATGGAATTATTACAATAATCCAAAAGGAAGGCAATAAGCTAGATCTTTAAAAAATCACAATGAATTTCACTAATATCTTGTGGGAACAAATAATTATATTTTATTAACATTGTGAGATCGTTATTACATATAGATTACAATTCTTTATTACATATAAGTTACGTTTGAATACTTGTCTGAAAAACACACATGATTATCTCCCTTTTTATTACAAGACTTTTATAAGATAGAGCCTGGAACTTACGGGCTGAATTCTCAGTTTTTACTGACAATAGCGTTGGTAGTAATATGCGCCCTCGAAGTGCTTTCTCTTTGCTTACGCAATCCGTCACCTGTAGACGTTATTTCCAAGCCTTAGTAAAAATGAAGGAACCAAGAAAATGGGTTCCCAATGAACTTGAAGAAAACGTTTATTTTTGTCGACTTCCTTGACAGAAAAAAAAGTCAGTTTTGGATTAGAGTAAAGCAGTTGTGCATAAACTACAGACCTCTTCCGGATTAAGTGCACTCGCGGCGGGTTTGAGTACGGCCAACGGCGGGTTTGAGTGCGGTCTGCGGCCGGTTTGAGTATAGCCACCGGTGGGTTTGAGTGCAGTCCGCGGCCGGTTTGAGTACGGTCATCGGTGGTTTTGAGTGCGGTCTGCGGCGGGTTTGAGTATAGCCACCGGTGGGTTTGAGTGCAGTCCGCGGCGGGTTTGACTACGGCCATCGGTGGTTTTGAGTGCAGTCCGCGGCGGGTTTGAGTATAGCCACCGGTGGGTTTGAGTGCAGTCCGCGGCGGGTTTGTGTGAGGCCCGCGAAAGCATTTCAAAGAAAAAAATTTTCCTACGATTTAGGTTTTCTTTTATTCAATCTTGGCTAATGTCCAATAAAAGTAAATGACAAATCCACGATGGTTTATTCATTTGATTGAAACTCCATAAACATATTAACATATTTATAAAGACTTCGAGGTCACTAGGTCATTTCGTACCAACCAACATAAATTGGGTTAGTGTATTCAGTTTACTGGTTATTGCTTACTAATTTTCAATGCTAAGAAGAATGTTTCCTGAATGTTAATTATTTAAGTATTTGTTGATACTTGCATCCCACTATGAACCCGGCAAAGAACACATTTGACTTTCAGAAAAAACATTTCCTCACCTCTGCATTTTACTCTATTCACTGGCGATGAAAAATCGGTTTGTTGCGTAATACGTTGGTATATTCCATTAAAGTTGAGGTTCAGGCAGTTGTAGAATTTTGTGGAGAGAGAATACCAAGTTATCAAAAAGAATTATTGGCTTTCATCTAATTGATACAATCAAGGAAATCCAAGAGACTCATATGGGTGGTGTGCATACGTGTGACCACGTAGACGAGTTCCATGATCTCTATCTAATAAAATAGAATTGTAATGGTAATGGTAATATTACCCATTTCCTTATATGGTATTAACTGGACAACCAGTATTACTGTCGGTTAAAATTTATAAAATCTTTCCATTAATACATTTTTTTTTTAGGAAAATAAGTTTCACATGTCCAGTAATGGCTACTACTCTTTCAAGTTTTGATGGAAGTTTCCTTCTTAACCTTTTGTTCAATTTACTTGTTGCTGCTGTCGAAAGTCATTGTGGTTTCTGTCATTCGTTTCCGTTCTTTGTCTATTGTTATGGATTCCGGGAATGGAATCCTGCACAAATAAATAAACAACGCCAGATAGAGAAAAATAAGTGTATTAAACGTAAGAATACAGACTTGAAGTGAAGATTAGTAGTCCAGGAATGCGGGTTAGTAGAAAGTATATGTACAAGTCTCTGTAAGTAAAGTCGTAACCATCTCTCTCTCTCTCTCTCTCTCTCACTCTCTCTCTCTCTCTCTCTCTCTCTCTCTCTCTGGACTCTTGTATAACTCTCTGAGAACACCCTGTCTCTGTCTCCGTATCTCTCAACCTGTCTCAACGTATCTCAACCTGCAGGTATTCTCTCTGTCAGTATAAGTATTCTTTGGACGAGTCCATCTTATGTAAAAAGAGGAGAGCCCCATAACATTTATGATTCTGTAGCATCCGTTCACGCGGTTCAAAGAAGGCTGGCAATTTCTAAAACGTACAGGGTTCATTTGCTCGACGCCATTTTAAATCATTGATTTGAGAAAGGGGTTGTGTGCGTGTGCAGCCAACAGTTTAGATATTTCTGAAACGCTATGTATGACATCCTTATGAATGTCTCGATCTGAGGTGGCTATTTAAGAACATGACTCGTGTTAATTTTTGGTTTGGTAGTATCGTGCGGTGTTTGGTGAAATTATCTCTAACGTTATATTCCAATTTATTTACCGTCCATACTAAATTTGTTATAACTGATACATACACCGCAATATTTGATGTGTTTGGTATTTACTAATTCCACATTTTGAATTTTTAAGATGGATTCATAGTATGTGCCATCATTGCTTTTATTATAATTCCAGATCATTATTTTTTTGGGGGGAAGGTTTATTTCGAGTCCTATTTTTTACTAGGTAGATGATGTTGATATTTTTTTTGTTCAAGATCAATTTTATCCCATCTATGAATATCTACATCATCAGCATAGTCCCCTCCTCCTCATTGGCCAACATAGTGTATACAGTTTTCTATTGGAGAAATATGCAATTTTCTGGAGTTGTTTGATGACATATATACTATCATTAAATCCCTTATTAGAACGAAATTTAAATTGGATCGTTAGGAGTTGACTTTAGTTAATATGTATATATGTATATGAGAAATTACAGGAAGTGATGAAATATTTCCACCGAGTGATCATGCAGAGATATTAAAATCTAAGAAGAGACTTCACGATTATTTCCCCAATCGTTAAATATCAATCACTTTCTATTTCATCCCACGCATTTCCCTTTTACGACGCTTTCCATTTATTGTCTTAGGCCAGTGATTCATAACATTGCTGCAATATATATATATATATATATATATATATATATATATATATATATATATATATAAATGTGTGTGTGTGTGTGGAAGTAGTAATGATACAGTGTTAGTATTTGAATAAATGAATAAGTATCAAGCTTTTTTAATCAAAACATTTTCTGCTTCTTAATTATGTGAATTAGGCTTACGCTCAACTGAAGAAGAAATGGGAGTCTGTTGATTGCACATTCGACCAAGCATTGAAGAAATTGCGAAAAAACACCAGGCACCGGACTGGCACTAAATAAGCTGCAAAAATAGTTGTATAGAAATATTGAAATAAAGTAAGTTCATATTTGTGATTTTTTTTTTAATCTATGGTTTTATTTCATAACATTTAAATGCATACCCTTTAAAAATTTTGCTAAGTGTGTCGTGATATTTTCATTTACTCCTAAGTGTGCTGTTGCTTAAAATGGCTGAGAAACACTGTCTTAGACTCTTACAGGACTACAGTATAGAAGAAGTGAAAGATGGCAGAATATGAAATTGGTGAACTGCTCTCGAGAAAAAGATTAAATCTATAACAGCGTTAGTAATTTTCCATCGTCACAGTTAATATAGTTGAATAAACTTTCAATAACTGTGCTTTTTTGATGTAAAGGTTTGTTCAAGTTGATTTTGTGGCGATATCTTTACCTAAGAAACAGTCTTATTATTTGAAATGTTTGTAGGAATGGGAATGTGTCTGATATATAAGTTCATACCTTTTAGTAAATGTCATGACTCACAGTTTAAAGGAGGGAAAAAGTAAATACAAAGCATATTGACTTAGAGGAGCTGGTATGTAGTTTCAGTTGTCGGTGAGTTTTTGATCTCCAGCTACTTCGTTTATCTCTTTCGGTAAAGGGAATCGTTTGGCTTCGTGTTGTGTCGAATAGCAGGCATTCAGCATTGACTGAATGCCACTTATTTCAAAGACTCGTTTTTATCCGTGCTCGGCAACACAAACTAGAGGGCTTTACTCAAGCCAACAACGACTACATAAAAATGTTTTATACCACGTGATCTGTTTTCTTTCTCTTTCACCAGCAAATTTTAAATCTTATTTCAGATTTTATTTTTGATAAATTTTCTTTTTCTGGAGCCTACTGTCTAAGCCTCCTTTTGCGTGGGTTTTCTGAGACGCCTATGAAATCTTTACACGTCACTTCTTTTATTCTTCTTATCTCTTTTAGGTTTCTTCACGACCTCCGCCATTTGTAACTTTTGATCCCTTACCCTCCCTCTCTGTCCTTGTTCTGCTATCTGTTCACTCAGACTCATTAAGCATGTTACTCGTTGCTTCCTTCTACTTCTCTTTTCTTTAATTATGACCTATGCGTGTTAATTTCTTCAAGCCCTCTTCCCTCATTATGGGTTCCAGATATTTCAGATGTTTTTTTTTTGTTAGCATCGGTTTCCTTGTAGTTCGTATTTTCCTTAAAATTTCCTCCTTGCCCATATGTTCTGTCTCTGCAATTCGTCCGTAGAACGATATTTATGTTCTTACAAATCTGTGAAACTATTCAACATTCACTGCTATATAGAAGATTACATATTACATAGCAGTTCAGTATACTTTGCTTTGTCTGAAAGGATATTTTCCTATCTCTTTATACTTTGCTTAGTTTCTGAAAGTCATGAGATTATCCAACATTCACTGCTATATTGAATATTATGTATTACATAGCAGTTCAATCTCTTCGTACTTTGCTTAATTTTTGGAAAAAATATTTCGCTTTTCTTAACATGTCCTCCGAATATCTAAGCTGTTAAAATTATGTTCACCAGTAATAAATCCTGGGAGGTCATCTAGTTATCTTAGGATCTTTTCATCGCATAGGTTAAATAAATTCAGTCAGACGACAACTCTTTGTCTTACATCTCTTTATATATTTGTGTATTCACTGACCTTTTTCTCTATCCACATGCAGGCTTTTTGTTCCCAGAAAGATTACGAATTATTCGAATATCCTTCTCGCGTAAATTAAGCTCTTCTAGTATTTAAAGTAGCTCTTTGTTTTATACCTTATCAGATTACTGTGTAATCTTTGAAAATTAGGTATACGTTTTTTAGTATTTGTTGGTTTGTTTTGTTTTACAGCATATCAACCTCAATGGATTATTTAATGCCGACAAAATTTTCATTGTTGTTAGTTTTTTTGTTTTTTTTTCAAAAATCTATTTCTGGTAATACTTTTTCCTTCAAAAATCTATTTATGGTAAGAATTTTCCCTCGCTAGTAATTTTTTTTTCAAGAAATGTATTGCTGGTAATAGTTTTTTATACAAAGTATTTCCGGTATTAAAACCCATTTTTATACTTTCATAGTGTTTTGACCAGAGTTTAGGGGTTAACTATTAGCCCATAGCTGGGACCCTAACAGGTGCTACCACCCCGGGTCGGGATGAACCTGGGAACACCAGCAATTAAGAGGTGGTTCCACGCTCCTCAAAACCTTCTGATCAGAGGCCTTGCTGTTGGACCTAGTTTATCGTCTTACCCAGGACATGGATGTAGTTTATCGTCTTACCCAGGACATGGATGTAGTTTATGGTCATACACAGGACGGTTTTAGTATTTGTAATGCTCGCCCATATAGCATTTTTATCATAAAGATAGTATTTTTTTTTTACTATTTTTTTTAATTACTACATTTAGGATATTTTCATAAATTGTTTGCTTGCGCTTTTAACAAGATATCCCATCACTGATGTAATGATAATTGCTAGTTAAGCCGAATTTAAGTCGACAATTTCTCTCCAGTATTCTCGACCTTGAATAGTAGTTTTGAGTTCATCAACAGAATATAATCCTGTTTCATTGTGCATCCATCAAGGAATGGATAAACCTGTCTTTCCCGCTTTCGAAGCTTTCTCATTCGAATGGTAATGATAATATTAGCCGATTCCTTATAAGGAAACATTCGGCTATCATTGACTAAGGAACTAGAAGTACTACTATCGGTTGAAATTAATGTTATCGTTATCTATTTTCTATATATAAAATTCTGTGATTTCCGTTAGCCCGTCCCTCACATCCTCTAAGATAGCCACACATTGACCGATCAAAACCAAATTTTGGGAAGTTCAAACAGATAAGTGGGTTCAAATTAATATTAGATTTACTAGGGTGCGTAGCTTAGTACAATAGATTTTTATTAATTTTGGGAGAAAAATAAAAGTTTTATGATTTAACATACAAAATACTCATTATATTTAAAATAATTTAATGATTAAAATAACAAATACTTATTTTTTAATAAAAATAAAATATTATTTTTTGATTAATCTTATATATATATATATATATATATATATATATATATATATATATATATATATATATTTCATATATTTATATATATATAAAAGTGAACATTGAAGTCAACACCAGGCCATCATTGCGTTATATTTACATACACTCTATCTCTGATATTGACCACTTTTAGCCCATAAATATAGCAGGTCTTTATATATATATATATATATATATATATATATATATATATATATATATATATATATATATATATATTAATTAATTTGGAAAAATCGTGAATGAATATGCAAATTAGTGAACAATAAAATGTAGAAATTAATAATGATGGTGACGATGATGATGGAAGAGTCGAAACTATCAGGAGGGCAGTACTTCAAAATCAACTAGAATACTGGGGAAAGTTCTACAGTATTTTGTGTGAAGTCTCTTAAGGGATTTCAATGAAAATCACTAGGGACTACTGGTGGGAAAACACGATAATAATGAATAAACTGGAGCTTGGATGAAAGGCCCACAGCCTTTTTAAGTTCATGAAATTTGTGGTTTTAATTCAGTAACCTTAAATATGCTTCAAGATTCTCCTCACTTCTCTGTCTCTCTCTCTCTCTCTCTCTTTCTCTCTCTCTCTCTTTCTTTTTTCTTTCTTTTTTCTTTCTTTCTTTCTTTCTTTCTTTCTATGTTATATATATGCATTTCATTTCAGGACGTAGGCGATCACGGCTCTCTACATCTTCTTGCCTGTTGTTGCTCTTACCAATACTTACAGCTTTATGACCCCACTTTTTTTGTTGTACTTGCTTCTTCCCACATTTGAACAAACATATCAAATAGGTTACTCTCCCTTTTCCTCTGCTTCTCTTACCCTAGATGATCCTTGCGAGTGTTAAATACACCAAACCTTCTTTCCTCATTATTTGCCCTAACTTATTGTTATAACGCTCGTAGTTCTCTTTAATAATATTGTAACACTAGAACAAAAGATTAGTGAAGAAAAGGTTTAATCACCTGAGAGACATGGATTAATAATAGAATAATAGCGAATACCGTAGTTCAGTGTGGCAATGCGTACGACTCAACGCTACGCATTTGCGACCCACTTTGCGACCCGTGTTCCTTTAAGCAAACGTCCTACTCATGGTGAATTCACAAGTCTATGTTCAAAATTATTCTAGAGAAGGTCGGTCGTCTTACTGCAAAATAACGATTTATCAGATAATCTACAAAATGTTGTAGGAATTTCTTTTAAGGTGGCTCGATGACTAGATGGTTAGATGGTTAGAGTACATCCAAACATAATTGTGTTGGCAAATTCTATTAAATTTTTCAAATGAAATGTATTTTAATAAACACTGATTTCATAATCATTCAAAGTATGTTTACATTTTCGGTCAGTTGTCTTTCTAAACGACATTTTTTTTCTCATTCTATGATTTTTACAGTTTCTTTGTAGTTCCTATTCTATATAGAAATTCTAAATTCATTGTATGCTCTGTCCATTGTATTCTCAAAATTTGTCGATATAACCACATCTCTGTCACCTGAAGTCTTTTCTTCTTGAGACGAAATTTCACTGCCGCAGATCAAAGTAGACATTGCATGGAAGTTTAGCAATCTTTTCTTCGTTTCTAAAGTTACTGTCGATCCCTTACACACTTTCTGAAAAGCATCTTTTGTTTTTCTGATGCATATTTGATTGTCTCACACTCGATGTTGTTTCTTATACTATATAGATTCTGTTATTCTAGATAGATATTTTTTTTAAATTTACACACCCCTTTTCCTCGCCATCAAATACCCTGAGTTTTTTTTTTTAACATGATCAGCCCTTTCGCTTTTCCTGACTAATAGTTGATGCAGTTGCACTTAGTACATGCTCACCCGAAACAACTGCATAATAGGTAAGCTAACCGAAAGGAAAGAGACAAAGAGAATGCAAGTTTTTTTTTGGGGGGGGGACGCCTAAAATCACGCACTTGCTGATATCAATTGAAGTTTTACGTATGAGAGATTTAGTCAACGCTAACATTACATTCTTCTGACAACCTAGTCTGGTTTCACTCTTTTGTTCCCCTTCATCCTAGCCATTCGACCTTCTACAAATGAATACTCCGAGAAGAGAATAAGCGTTTCTCAAAGTACAGAGAGAATTTTTAAAAATGCCTCCTCCCTGTGGAAATAACATCCCCATGATTTTTTTAAATTGTCACGCAGGTAGCGATCATAAAATTTATGCATTCGCAGGTGCACAAAGAAAAGGCAGATAGTATATTTCCGTTTATGTCAGTGCAGCTGATATTTTAATCAACAAATAAAACAGTCACACTTCAAAGGCCTTTGTCAGTGGAAATGGAATGTTAAAAGAAAAAGAGATTTACTTCTATGGATTTTGGTCTCGATATTTCTTTAGTTTAGTGTTGGGGCGTCCCCACCTTCTGACTGATAATGGACTCATCCCTCTACGATATGTCAGTGCCAGAGAGAGTGTTGTGCGAGGATCAGGTCCAGCGACAGCAGTCGAGATCAGGTTACCATTACATACCGTTGGACTGTAGACTTTTGCTATTGTTACTTACTAACCGGCGTTCCTTATTACTAATCACTCTGTTGTTAATTACTTCTTACAAATATACCAGTATTTATTCCTACAACTGTGTTTGTCTTTATTCGAATACACACACACGGGAACACTCCCAACAACTCAACATTTAGCTTAGTGGGTGCAATAAAGAGTAGGAAGATTGTATTACGCCAGTCATTCAAATGGGGTGGGCCGGCCAACCTAGACCATCGATATTCGAAATCTTGACGTTTTAAATGAGATATAAACATGAACTACCAAACTGTGCCGTTGGCGGGAAACATGTAACGATTTCAATTACGATACGTTCTTTCCGAAAAAAAAAAGGATGTATGATTGATGCAGTGGGTAGTGACTCAAAATGAGGAACCGGAGAGATGCGTTCGAATTCAAGTTGAGTTCGTTACATTCACTTATGTACAAATAACCTTGGAAAAGTTGTGTTACCATCTCTTCCCCTAGATATGGATTAAATAATAGGAATTGTATTTATAAAAATCATTGTTATTCTCAAAAATTCTTAATGCAATATTTAATCGCAAGAAAAGAAATTTTTAACAATCCAAAATATGTTTCGGCTTTAAATAACACACGATGGGTTGACAAAACGTAAAAAACAAATCAATCAATAAAAAAATAGTAAAAATAAATCAATTTCTCAGAGAAATTCGTCTAATTAATTTTACATAATACTTTACAGTGTGACGATTACGGAAGCCTGTCATGGGTGACTAAGGTGGCAACAGCTTTTCTTCTTTCTATATGTACACGTTGTTCTGAGAGAGTGCTTTGCCTCCAAATGCATTGACACATATTCTTCTCTCTTAACCATCACAGAATGCTATTGATAATCAACTTTATTGATTAGACAGAGCATAGGGAGAATCGAGTTTAAGCCTTTCTCACAGGCATTTATACGATGCGAATATAAACTTCAGTTCATCAGTTCCGTTTTCTTTGATGATGACGTCATTCTGTACTAAGGAAATTAGAGTAGAGGGATTTTAAATCCGACATTTTTTTTATTCACATGCCGTGCAGACAAGAAATTCATTTCTTCATTCGTATTTCTTATATTTTGTACTTTTTATCGTTCTTTCCTTTCTTTTATTTTTGATGAAGGATACCCCACCCCCAACTCTATGTATAATAGCTGAATACATCTGTGTGTGTGCGTACGCCTCTAAACAGTGTGAATATAGAAAGCAACACTGCATGGTGACTGTCAGTTTCATACACTAAGCAATAATCAAATGAACTGATGATCGCTTCAGGTATGAAACTTCCAATCACCATGCAGTGTTTATGTCTATGGCCACGCCGTTTTTATCTAAAATCTATCGTGATATCGACCATCCTTCGCCATAGCAGATTATACACACACACACACATATATATATATATATATATATATATATATATATATATATATATATATAAAAATTATAAAGATTTAAACAACAACAACACACACACATATTATAGTGAATATTTTGTATTTAGAATAGATACTCCATTTTTATTTATTAAACAGTGTTATATTACGTCTATCGATCTAGGTTTTCTCGAATGCGCAGACCAATAGACACATTGTTTAATAAATAAAAGTAAGGCGTCTATTCCAAGTACGAAGTATCTACTACAATAACGTTTGAAGTAGTATATATATATATATATATATATATATATATATATATATATATATATATATATATATATATAATAGAATTTAAATTTTAATTAAATACATGTCATCGTTGATTTAGTTGAATACAATGTTCAATAGTTTGAAATCTATACATCGTGTAATGTTACGTATTGTAGATCTTAAAAATGTAACACTACACCACACACACACACACACATATATTGATATGAATTGAAAAAAGATATAGATCAAAAAATAAGAAAGAAATAATAAAACGGTTATATATTTGACATGTTTCGTTTCTAATAGCTTCATCAGATTTTGGGGGAACTAAGGCGAAATGTTACGATTAGTTTCGGTATTTCGAACCCTATGTCGTGTGTTATTTTGATCTAAGGTAGAAGTTGGTTGAAGCAAAGAAACAAATTAGAAACTGATTTGGAGAAATGACCAAATATTTATTTTCATTTACAAAATGGGAAAATGTCTCTGTTAAGTCGTATAGTGTAACGTTCGAATGTACGGTGTACGAGGTGTGAAATGAGAGCGGGGAAAAGGGAGTATGCTTAACCCGGCTTACTGCTTGTTGGCTATTGGTTTGGGCTTGTCGCGTTGATAGTGGAATCCGTTCTCTGTGTTCACAGAAAGTCGTTTTCACAGCCTGATGGTCGGACAGGCAGTCAGCCTTGCCCTCGGGTAGCGTGTGTAGGAAGTCTCTCTCTCTCTCTCTCTCTCTCTGCTCGGTTCCAATTCTTTTATAGACTATATAAGGGAAAGGCACGGACGTAGTTGTAGACTTCTGTGGCAAGCGAGAGTCGCGTCGATAATGCCCAGCACTCTGGAATATTTGTGTTTGTTTTAAAATTTGTTTTGAGTAGAGAGCGGCGTGTGTGTGACTTAGCCAGATGAAAATTGGTGTGTAGTTAAAGATATGTTTTCGGATAATTGCATAAATTTGACTTTAATTTGTTATCTCTATGTGTAAATTGTGTTTTTCTGCTACAACTTGACCAATGAAAACAAACAGCAAAGAATTAGAAATATCAAAACAGACAGCATAAAATTAGAAATATCAAAACTTTCCTGAACATGTTGCCCTATTCACAAAAAAATTCTGATGGAGAGATTAAAATGAAACGTGTCAAATTTATAAACGTTTTCCTACTTTTTTCTTATTTAGTTATT
Organism: Acanthosepion pharaonis; assembly: GCA_903632075.3. Classification (NCBI taxonomy): domain Eukaryota; kingdom Metazoa; phylum Mollusca; class Cephalopoda; order Sepiida; family Sepiidae; genus Acanthosepion; species Acanthosepion pharaonis. The sequence goes on along the minus strand of CAHIKZ030000572.1, from coordinate 257,511 downwards.
TAGAAAATAACCATTCGAATATACAACTTGAACTCGAAATTATCATTAGGCGTTGAGAAATACGCAACTATTTTTAGCATCAAGCAGTCTCAATATGAAGATATGTTGATGTATGCACATGCAGATGTGATCGAGAGTTATTTGGCGGCATAAAAGATGCACGGGAATATTAGACGCCCCTTCAGCAGAGCATATTCAAGAAAAAGGTTTTCATTTATTGTTGGATGGTAAATCAAATATCAGTTGGACTCCATGTTCAATATTTAACCCAGATCGAAACGCTTTTCCTTTTATCCATTTATAATAATTTTATAAAAATCCTACCATTTTTTTTTTCATAAAATATAAAGTAAAAATATTAGGATTTTTTTTTCATATATTTTTCAGCTGACATCTGTTCAATGGGTGATTTTGTCAGTACTTATAAACCCTGCTGTTTCATAAACTCCTAAACAAATTTCTGCTCGGCTCTGAATGTGACGTTCTTTTGCTAATCTCCTAACCTCATTAATTATTATTTTAGTGGAACCACTTTTCCCTGAATTCCTCTAAGCTACCACCCACTTTTTATATCATTTTCAAGTTCATGCCAAATGTAGGGCTGAGAAATGAATGATTATCTTTTCTTAGATGTCTTTACTTGTTCTTTTTGCTGTCGACATACGCGTATCATTTTCTTAGTAGGTGGCGGGCTAAAAACGTTTTACTGCTGTTCTGTTCCCATCCACCCTAGCATAGTCTAACATTTGCAGATAGTTACCAATGGTGTCACTTAATCTCTCACCACTTGCAGCCATATTCATGAGGCCTATTCAAACCATCAGTGCTGCATCAGCCTTTTGTACACACTCCACTCACTACATGTAGAAAATACCCATCTCTGTCAAGCATTATTAATCTTTGCCCATTTCGTATGAAGGACGTATTTCTCTGTGGCATTAATGTTATTTTTTATGTTTTACTATTACTGACATTACTTTTCAGTTGTGTCTCTTTCTTCTATAAGTATATTTAGTTAAGATAAATCAACTAATATCGACGAATATCACTGTTACTGTGTTACGTCAATTCCATTTGCAGTACCAATAATGATGATGTCGCTTGAGTAAATAACGTTATCATAGAGTCATGCCTGGCAAAAGGCCTCAACTTCGTATGTAAGATACAGGGTGATTTTTCAGCAATATTCATCTCATATGCTGTCAAATGTAGCAATTGAACTATTCTACACTATATAAAGTTAATTTTATGACTTCCTTATTGATAATATATTTTTCTGTCTTACATAAGTGTGCGTATCTTATAAAAAAATCCCTTTTTATAGCTTATTAAGAAAGACTGTTTATAATTTTGCAAGAAAAATGACATTGGGTTATTTATTTGAGTTGAAAAAGAAGCCATCAGCAATGTTTGACCAACAAGCAGAATTAAGACTGAAATGTTCAGTAAATATAGTTCTTGTTAGGTCAATGAAGAAGATACAAGGCAACTTTTAACATGTTACATTCCCTTCTTTTGTAGTTTCCAATTGGTTAATGGCAGGATTCTTGTAAGGCATAGGGGCGAATCGTGCCGAAAACGAAGCCAGTAATTTGACATCATAATTCCTTTTACGCTATCGGTAATAATAATAATAATAATAATAATAATAATAATAATAATAATAATGTCGTTTTTCTAACCAATATTATTGTGTAATCAGTCTCGTGAGAAGTGAACAGCAGAGACGCGGGACAAATTTTTAACCATTTTTTGAAAAAAAAAATCGCGTCTTATATTCCGTCAAATACAGTATGCACGATGTTGTACACCAAATTAGGGGAATATGAACAGTTCACACAAACTGTATGTAGTACGGAGTTTTGTCGCTACCCTTTATGATCAGTACTATTTGTGAGCAAGAAATTAATTCAACGGAAACAGTGGAAACTATGAGTTAGGACAAGTCGCCTTATTCCTGGTCATTCCAGAAAGAATCCAACAAAGTAATATTAACAAAAAAAAAAAAAAATGAAGAAAAAGAGCCTACCGAAGGCAAACTGCGCCTGAGTCCTCTTCAAAGTATTTTTGGGAACCTCACCCACATCGCTTTTCCTTTCAAAACAGTCTGCAAATTCCTCTTTCGTAATTGCCTTCAGGTACTTCATCATGTACCGCTTCACGTTCTCCCTAATCTCGTCCACGGCGTTTCAGCAGAGGGGGATTTTAGTTATGGGGGAAAGGCAAAATGCACAGAGAACCAAATCTGGACTATAGTGGTAGCGAGTGGGGGGAGATGCGTTGTTTTGCTAAATGTCACGTGAAGTGTCCACTCATCTGCTCACCGTGAATGCTATCACATAACAGATCAGTCTACCGAGTGACTCCCACCCATCCAGAGGAGGCCAGTTTGTTCTTATTTAGTACTTCTCAATTATTGCTCGCCTTGTTTCCACTGGGTTTATACTACCCGAACGATCTCACTCTAGAATCATCACTTTAAACCAGTAGGCTATTCTCGCATGGGACAATCCTGAATCTATAACTATGACCCCCTAAACGTAATTGTCTTCTACCCTTCCTGCTGCTGACCTTTTTGATACTACTACTACTGTCGCACTTGATTAGATAAATGGTTCAGTTCGAAATTCACCTGGAGAAGGCCGGAGAGTACAACAGCCGAAAACTTGTGATAACAACAACATATACGAGGACAATAGTTCAAATGTAAACAATTTACTTACTTATGAAGACTGGCAGCTCTATGCTGTGCAAGCTCAGAGCTAAAAGTAATAAATGTTACGGACCGCGCAATTTCAATGGCTCCGTATTACGTCCGTCCAAGCTATCTGGTGAAATTGGCATCTATGAGGGAGCTTAATCCAACCCTGGTTTTATGTAAGTAGCGCTGTAACAAGCAAAAAACAGCCATTTAAAAGGCGTTAATAATAATAATAATAAAATATAAAAAATAATAAAGGTACTTTACAATACACTCAAACAGAATAATCAAAGCTAATCACTCAGACATTGTGATCAAAGACCACAAAGACAGTATGTGCTTTCTTATTGACGTGGCAGTTCCCGCAGACTGTAATGCAACTTTCAAAATCTTCAAAAAACTATCCAAATACAAGGATCTTGAAGTGAAAATCTCAAAAATGTGGCATTAGAAGACATTAATGATTCCAGTTGTAGTTGGAGCCCTCGGTTTGATTGGAAATGTTTCGGTATTGAAGTGATCCCTGGCAATCTAAGCGTTAAAGAAGTACAATAAATCGTTCTCACAAGTGTAACTCACACATTATGTTGGACTTTATCAGTGTAAAATGTGTGTACTATTTTAGTTTTATTTTAATTTAAAAAGATATTCAGTGGAAAATGTCACGATGTCATTTCTGACATGAGATCACCGGAAGGAAGTAGATATACAACAGAAATCAAAGGAAATGATTATAAATAATAATAATAATAATCAACAAAATCCCTGGTGCCCATCTATCAATGAAATCCCAAAAATAGTTCTATCAACCACAACTCACATCCCGCGAAGAGTTTTGTCCATTTTTCCATTTAAGTTTCTTTGTTAATAGTTGTTTTTCGGTTTGGTTTGGTTTGGTTTGGTTTGTTTTACGGTATATCAACCTCAATGGGTAATTTAATGCCGACAAGATTTTTATTGCTGGTAATATTTATTTTCTTCAAAAAATGCATTGCTGGTCATATTTTTTTCAATATGTATTGCTGGTAATAATTTTTTCAAAAAAAGTATTTTATTTACATTATTCGGACTATTGTCCTCATCTTTGTCGCCATATTTATTACAAAGTTTCGGCCGTTGTACGCTCCGGCCTTCTTCAGGTGGTTCTTCAGGTGGTTGTCCTCAAGGACACATGGCACAGTGGATAAAGACGTTGGTTAGATCCAGTGACAGGACGCAAAGAGTGTGAGTTCAATACCCGGTTAAGGCAGTGGAGAACTTTCAGAGGGAAATTAGCAGGAGATAACTGATAACTGACATCCATTAAACATAGCACGTGGAACTAGAACAGTCTACCCCAGTGAGTGAAATAAAGGGTTCAGTTCGAAATTCCAACCACCTGAAGAAGGCCGGAGCGTACAACGGCCGAAACGTTGTGATAAATATGGCGACAAAGATGAGGACAATAGTCCGAATAATGTAAATAATGTACATAATACCTCATCTCAGAAATATAGACAAAAAAGTATTGCTGGTAATAATGGATTGCTGATAATTTTTCTTCAAAAATTCATTGTTGGTAATAATTTTTTACAAAAATGCATTGCTGGTAATAAAACCTATTTTTACACATTTTGACCCCAGTTTGGGGGTTAACTGTTTTGCCCATAGCTGGGACCCTAACAGGTGCTACAACTCCGGGTCAGGGAGGACCTGGGAACACCAGCAATTAAGAGGTGGTTCCACGCTCCTAAAAACCTCCTGATCAGAGGCCTTGCTGTCGGATGTAGTTTATCATCTTACCCAGGACGCGGACGTTGCTATCGTCATACCAAGGACGGAGTTGTCTTTCGTTTAATTACGTTTAATTACAATGACTTCGAGCAGCGATGTTTTGTTGTTTCAACAAAACATCGCTTGGCCGAAGTCATTGGTTATGACCCAATATTTGATTATAAAACAAATGAAGGGAAAAAAGGATTTGTTTTAAATAACAATAGACATTGTTTTAAGACATTTTTATGTTTATACATTCTTTTTATAGATACAAATATTTTAAGTAAATGCTCTATTTTATAATAAACAGTATTTATAACATTTACCGGCCTGAATGTCCGAGAAATTTTCATAGAAAATATTCGTCCTCCGGTAAATGTTATAAATACTGTTTATTATAAAGCAGAGCATTTACTTAAATATTTGTATCTATAAAAAGAATGCATAAACATAAGAATGTCTTAAAATAATTGTCGGACTTAATAGACATTGTGTTATCATTAATAAAAATAATGCTATATATTTGTTTTATATGAATAATATATTTATTTATTAAAATTAGTTTAGTTTTGGGACAAGTTTGAAAGTGTCATTCAGTAAGTTTCGAACTCACTGATCAACCCGATTAAATCATTAACTATTATTCTCTGGTGAAGCGACCAGAAAAGAAATCAGGTATGCGAAATCTGCTCAATTTACTTCGTAGCAAAATTTTTATCAAATAAACCACGATCTCTCTGCAGTCTTTTACTTTTTGTTAGCAACGGCAGTAGCAATAAACATAATCTTGACTTATGGCGCAAATATTTGACTTGCAAACCCACTCCTTATGGCGTCTACGTCTTTTCACTTCACCTGTTGATACACGTGTTTTCTTCGGTGAACGTGAGGGTGAAGGGGAAGACGGAAGTTCCTACATTTTTCTGCAACCAACGGCCAAGTAAACATATCGCATTTTGCTCTTCCACGCGTGGGCGTGGTTGAATTAATTGCTGTCGGGTGCGATTCGTGGTTCTTCTGTGAATATCCAAATTTTTGGAATGTGCTGACGAAGGCCCCAGGTTCGAACGGTGTTACTGACAAGTTGATTTTTTTTCTTCTTTTCCTTGTATAATATTTAACGAATAAAAATAACGCCATCTTTCATAACATATAAGACATATTTACTGAAAAAATAAAATAGGATAAACAGTTTAGGAAATCCTATCTTCAACATCCGATGGTATTTTTCATTGCACTAATAAAAGAAAAGAAAACAAGTGTAAATAATCAGCTAAAGTAGAATCGATTTCGTAGTTCTTCTATATATCTGGTCTCTTCAGGATGTACGTGATCATGGTTCTCCACAACTTCCTTGTAGCTCTTAGTAGCGTTTATTGCTTTACCATCACGTCGATGCCCACATTCTGTCATTCATTCACACACGTTCGTCAGATAAATGGCTCGCTGACTTCTCCTGGCCTTCTTGTTTTCTGTGTGTCTTGTGAGTATCAAATTCTCCAAACTCTCTCAGAAATTTCGCATGTTCGTTTCTGAATCTGAGTATGACTTTTTGCTTTCATTTCCGTAAGAACTGTTCATTTTCCTTAAGCTCCGTTTATGGAATTCTCAGTATCCTTCTGTAGAACCACATTTCTGTTGTCTCTAGTTCTCGCTTTATCTGGCAAATAGGAGGATTGATATTACAGAAGTTCAGCACTATTTTCTTTCTTTCTTGAAATTTCTCTGTTTCTTAGTATTTTGTTTGGCTTTTGGAAGGCATCTTTTGCAATTCGAATGCGACTTCGGATTTCGGTGTCGCACTTTTCATCTTCTGATAAAACATTTCCCAGGTTTTTAAACTTCTGCACTTGCTTGATCTTGAGATCTCCAATTGGTATTTCGCATTGGTAGGCACTACGGGTTTCGTAGTTAACGGCATAAAATTAATTCGAATTTCGGTTAAGACACCTTATATTCTTAGAAAGGCATGGACCCATTTCTCCCTCAGTTTTGTCCTATCATTACATATTTTAACAAAAATATCTCATCACTAGCATGCCACAACCCTTGACGAAGGAACGAATGGGTGAAAACTTCTAAATCCTTTCTCAATAATTACCGACTCACCCAGACAATATAAACAAAAACTTGTTGCATCTATGATCACCCTTGATGGTATTTAATTAGATCAGGGGTAGGGAAACTACAACTTGTGGGTTGCATGCGACCCGCCTAATGATTTTATGTGACTCTCAAGAACACAACAAAATAATATTTTTTAAATGTGCATTAAAGATTTTTGGCGTTTTTTGGTTACATATGGTACACAATAGTAATATATTTCAAATCAGGATTTATTGATTCATTGAATTGTTTTTTTTTGTTTTTTTTTTACAGTTTATCAACCTTTATCAGGTTATTTAAAGCCAGAACATGCTTTTAGCTTGTAAAAACTTTTGGGGGGATAATGACAATTTTTACTGATGCAAGGTCTATTAATTAACCCATAGCTGGGAAGGAGAAGAGATGGGTTCATATCTTTCCCAATGGTATTTTCGCGTAAGTAAATATAACGAACCCGATTGGAATTAGAACTGGGCACTCCGGTTTCCAATTCCAAGCCGTTATCCATTACACCACCCGCACACCCAACACCTGGTATTCTCAAACGTCCACACATCTTAGGTATTGACCAGGTTCTTAACTTCGATGATCGTACGGGAGCCGGTGTTTCAACGTCATACGGCCGTAATCCATCAAAAAAGGAACAAAGACGTAAATCATATATATATATATATTTAACAGCGAATTCTCAGGAAGTTTACTTCCTGCAAAATCAACATATCGAGTTATGTAGTAAAGAACTAAGCGTCAATTGTAAGAAGACAGAATGTATGGTTGTCAGCAAAAGGGAACACGCCAAGATGCGAACTATACATTGGGGATGTCAACATCAAATAACTACCGAAGTATTTTAACAGAGGATGGAAATGTGATGCCAAATCCGGACGCACGGATTAACGAAAGATGCCTTCCAAAAGATAAGAGAAGTATTAAGAAACAGGAAATTTTCGTTAAAAACACGCCTTGAAGGTACACGGTACACGGTTAACCACAATAATGTGATATTCTGACGGGCTTTGACCGCTCGGCCACAGAGTGCGTCGATGGCCAAGCAAAACTGAATAGTGCCTTTAAACACAGATTTTTCTCTGACTCTCGAAATAGACATATCTGCTCAATTTAGTATCCTAACTACGAACAAGCTGAACTACGAAGTGGAATAGCAACATCAAACAAGTACAAAAATGTAATTATGTCTGTCTATAATCTGTATGAATAGAAGACAATATGAAGGAATATGACACCGAAATGCAAGCGCACGGATTAGCGAAAGATGCCTTCCAAAAGTTAAGAAAAGTACTAACAAAGAAAAGAAAAGAACTGTTATGTGATATCACTCCTTTTGTATGGCAGTGAATGGTAGACAATTTCCTCACAGAGGAAAGAAAAATGGATGCAACAGAAACGTGGTTCTACAGAAGGATACTGAGAATTCCATAAACAGAGCCTAAGGAAAATGGCAACAAAAAGAACACTTTTTTCTCGAATTAGAAAAAAAACAGATGAAATCTGTTGGATATGTAATGAGGAAAGAGAGCGTAGAGAACTTAATCATCATAGGGGATCTTGAGAGCAAGAGAGACAAGGAGAGGGAGTGTGCTACCTCCCTTACCACTATGTGTGAATGGATGGCGGAACGTGAGGCGGGAGGTTTTACAAGCTATAAGGGATAGGAAGTTGTGGGGAACCATGATCACCGACGCCTTGAAGGTACACGGCACATAAAAGAAGTTAACCACAACAATATAACATTCTGACGGGCTTTGGATCTTTCGGCCGATGGCCAAGCTAGAAGCATATAGAAAGGGGTGCAAGATAAGAATGAGTCTTTTCGCCAGTTTTGTTCGATCTCTACAGTGAGGCTATCCTAAGGAAGCTGGAGACCCGACCATCATTCCTTATCAGTACGCGTCATCTTAACAATATAAGATACGTAGATGACACTGTGCTAAAAATAGATCCAGACAAAAAACTACAAAACATACTGGACAAGGTAGTAAAAGAAAACAAAAAGAAAAGACTAAGCACTAAAGACACAAAGTATGATTAAAAAAAGAAGGAAAAGTCCAAGCCGAACTACAAATTGGAATAGCAACATCAAACAAGTCCAGAAATTTAATTATGTCTGTCTATAATCTGTATGAATAGAAGACCGGAAATATGACATTGAAATCCGAACGCACGGGTTAGCGAAAGATGCCTTCCAAAAGCTAAGCCAAGTAATAAGAAACAGGAAATTTTCGTTAGAAACAAAGAGTGCTGAACTGTTATGTGATGTCAGTCCTCTTGCATGGCAGTAAATGGTAGACAATTTCCTCACAGATGAAAGAAAAATGGAGGCAACAGAAATGTGGTTCTACAGAAGGATACTGAGAATGCCATGGACGGACTGAGTAAACAACTATGAAGTTTTAAGGAAAATGGAAACAAAAGGAACGCATACTCAGAATCAGAAATAGTCAACAGAGATTTCTTGGACACAATAAGAAAGTAGGGCATGGAGAATTTGACACTAACAGGGCTTATCGAGGGCAAAAGGAACGGGGAGGGGTTAGTAGACCACTTATCCGAAGAGCTGACTAATACTATACGCCTTCGAGTTACTGTAGTTAAATTGAAGATAAAACACGAAGAGAATCAGAAAATTCAACGGTCGACTAGTTGTTCATAAAAAAGTATTTTGTTTATTCAAACGGGCCAATTGCTCATTGTAACCTTTCTGTATTTATCTTTTCATTTGTTTTTGATTCGCTAAATAAATCCATTTTAATACAGTGGCCACCTGGTTTTAAGCATGTTTTAAATATTGATATTGTTTACATTTTAATCACTGACCAATATTCGCTTGTAGCAACCGAAATAATTTTAAACATTCTTTGTTCATTTGAAGAGAGTGTCCTCATTTTTTCAAAACCCTAAGTCAAATGAAAAACAGATTGGATCAATGCAGCCAAATAAATGAAAAGAAAAAGAATAAAAAACGAAGCATAATACCATAAATATTTTCCATCTAACCAAAAACGCTGTCGCAGACATTTTCTGAACTATTGTCAGAAGCCTGCCCGAAGCGTTAAATCTAGCACATTCATCTCGGCTAATGAATAGTGACAATACTAAAGTTAACATTTTCTTAAATATTGTTCTAGATACCGACATTACTCACACACAGATAAAATTCGCTACGGTGATTCAATGATCCGATTATTTAACAAAAGTCAACTGATATACAACACAACAAATTGTATCTCCACAAACCAGTGACCTCGATTCGGTTAAGTGGACACCTTGGCACCAGGCAACATAATATTTTTCATAAAATGTATGAACCCAAAAGAGAATATTCACACTTTTTTGGTAACCAACGTTTAATTTCCATCACGCTTCGTAAATTCACTCCTTAGTTTCATAATATTCCTTCTCAATAACTAACAATTAATGATGACTAATTGTATAAATAATAATGAACTGAGTAAATTTCATAGACGCTTCTAAGATATCTCTAACAAAAGTGGCGCTGGGAACTTTTGCCTTAAACTAGTAAATTTAAATTCCTGATGTTTATTTCTTTATACACTGACGTGCCAAAAGTCATGAAAGAGCAGTATGTAAAGGTAATGGTAGGTGGCACCACCGTAACTTGATGCCATTTAATACCCAGAGCAGTATCAGTTGTGCTCTGACATATGTTGAATCAGTGTGAAAACCGGCTAGGTTGCTCAAGGCAAAGCGACGTAAATTATCGCAGTTCGGACATGTTATGATTGTAGACACTAGGGCAGGTCGATTTTGGAACCGTGCTATTTTAAAGTTGGGGTTCTTTATGATAAATAATGAGACTAAATATTTTTTCAAAAAAGTTACCGTTTTTTGAAGAAACCAGTTCAAAAGATTAAGTTTAGGTTCAAAATCGTAGCGTTGGAATTTCATGAAAGACTTATAGCGCAACCTTATAGCATTTACAACTTACTAAAGCTTTACAAATTGTACATGGACAAGATGCATGGCACAAGCACATTATTACTTAATAATTATGCCATCAAATAAAACCTTCATTTACTTCAAAGGGAAATTATACTGAACAATTTAGCTATATTATGATGCAATAGATTTAGTGCAGTTGTTTTAGGGTGATTTGCAATAAACAATGTAAATTTAAAACATTTTGCCTTATAATTTGTGTCCAGCTGTATTATGGTGTTATATACATTTTTATATCTTTCTTGTTTTTATTAATCATGATCTATAAAATGATCTAACAAATCTTATTCATTGAGTAGTAGCTTTTCTTGTAATCTTTTACAATTTTTTATACAGATTTTACTTATTGAATTGCTTGTGGTGATTCGTAATTAGAATTCTGGTTTGAATATATTTTCCATTTAATGTATCTTATATAAAATATATAAACTTTATTTGGATTTATTCTTGAAATAATAAAATTTTGACGTCAGTTTGTAAGCAAAAACCTGCGGGAATTAGTTATTTCTGTATATTTTTTAGAAGATATTTAAAACTAAATGCTCAAAAATTGGTAAAAGCTATGAATCTAATTTTTGGTGTCAATACTTATATCAACCTCCAGCTTTCACACTGAGTACAATGTTTGATTTTCTAAAAAAAGTGAAAAATCAACCTACTCCAGTTTTGAAATTGTGGGGATATTTGAAATCCATTTAACTACGAAGTCACGCTTGTCCATGGTGGATGCTAATGCTTTTCTCATGAAAGTCATTGCTGCCCACAATGAACAGCGCAAAAGCCAATCATGAATCCTTAATGATCGTGTGACCAAAGGCGTAGTTTGTGAGATATCAGATACAATTGATTCTCAATTCAGTGTTCTTTAATTTCCAGACCTACCAAAGTGCCCTTATGAACACCTTGGCACTAAATACGGCACCCGGGCTCATGACATCGCTAATTAGATACTGAAAGACTAGAAATATGTGGTGTGGTTGAACCATTAACGGTTCTAGTTGTTTCGAGCTGATGATAGTGTTTAGGTATGGACGCCGACTTCATGAGGCCATGGAGGTTAATTATCATCAAGGCATCGTGCAGGCTAGTGGTGGCCCCAGCATGGAGTGATTTGTATTAATTTGGTATGATTTGGATCCCCTATTCTACCTCAATCTATCATTGTTGTACTGCTTCGTGATCATTTACGCCCATTCACGAACTTCGCATACCCACAAAAGATGGTGTTATTCCATTAGGATTACGGAACGTGTTATTAGGCTCATGTTGCCCAGAATTAGTTTGAGAGCACCAAGGTCACCCAATCAAGCGTTCATGGGACATGATGGAGAGATCTAGTCGTTCCACCTATAGTGGACGGCTAGCAAGATAGCACCGATTAACATTTCTCCAGAGGTCTTACAATCACTTGTGAAATCGAAGCCAGGCTAAAGGAAATTCTGATCGATCATGATTTATGGCACGTCAAAGTATAAACTCTATAAGATTCTATCAAGAGAACTAGAATTACTGAACTCTAATTTACAACCTATTTATAATGTCAGGCTTACTTTTGGCACGTCAATGTATAAACGGCTACACTGCGCTACTTCGAGGCCATGTTCACCCCTTTTATACACTCTTCGTTCCCCAATGATGATAGCTTATTCTAGTATGATAATGCGCCGGTCCAAGTTGCTTAGAATTGGATGAAGGAGTATTCAGTGTGGCCACTACCTTCGACCGACATGGGCCCAATCAATCATTTATGGGATATGGTCTTTCACGTGCAAATATCAGAGAATAGTAGACAGCTGACCACACGTCACACCTCGACTTCTCTCCTGATATTCTGACCACTTGTGGAATCGAAGCCATGTCGGCTTGCTGCACTTTGCCAAGCTAGAGGAGGAGTAGCCTTACACAATACTAGCCAGCTATCGTATGACTTCTGGAGCGTCAGTACATATGGCACAATCTTTAAAGTCTTTAAATTACAGTTTGACGATTTTTGTATATAATTTAGTAATGCTTCAAATAAATCATTTCTATTCATGCTTAGTATTATTAAAAAAGATTGGTGTAAAGAAGGAAGCATGACTACTTAAGTAGACTGGTCCACTCGTAAAACATAGGGAAAAAATTGTCGGTGTATAACTTTTTAGATTATCATTCATTAGATCTTCTTAAAGTCGTGACATTTGTCAGAATCGAAATTTTATTGTTTTTATCAACTTTCTTTTTTAATCAATTCAGCCCAAGCAAGGCAATAATGCCACTAAGACGCAAGAGGCTACTGGGAGTGAAAGAGAATGAAAAGATTTTAGAAGGAACTGGAAACCCAATAGTAAACAGGGAATAAGAGATAAACTTCTACTGCTGCTCAAAAGACCGGGGAGGAGTGTGAACCGGACGAAAGGCAAGCCTATCTACTACTTAGAAGGGGTTCCTTCCATAATATACAGCATCAAATCGATCACTGATTTTACTGAATCATCCGCAGTTAGTTTTTGTTTTTAATTTCCAAACGTCGTTTCTTAAAAATGTGCTTACGTCTTTGATATCTGCATATTTTTTATACTATATTTTTTGTTCTTTAATTAAAAATGTGGTAATACTTTAAAAACATGTTCATCTGTTTGTTCTTTAATGACAAATACATTTTTGTAAAAGACGAAAAAAACTATTTTGCCAAACAGTTGCTTTTTTAAAAATTATTTCCCTAAAATAAAACATAAAAATGTATGTATTTGTTTGTTCTTTATTTAAAAGATTTTTTTTTATTTTTTTGCAACATAAAAAACTGTTTACGTACGCACTCACCAGGGACTTAAACAAAGTTTCAAACTTGACATTTTTTAATAAACAGTTATATTCCGATAACTCTGTAAAAAAGTCAGAGATTGATTTTACACTGAACAGAGCACCTCTTCGAAAATTATAACAAACTATCAGCATGGCCCAGCGTTGCCCGTGCTTGATTCAAAAATCGTACGACTCATACAGCAATCGCTATCACTTGACTTAAAATATTCTTGCCCTTCCTTGCCTTTAAAGGAGTGCCGTGTTGATGTTGCTACATGCCTTACTTCTTGCCTATCGCACACTGTGAATTTTTTCTAAGGTCTATACTAAACATTAAATCTGTTACGAAAAAAGAACTAAGCAAAATGAACACAAAACGATCAGCTTTAAAAAAGGACTCGTAACTGGAAAAACCGAATGAAAAAAGAACGTTAACAACAAATACTTTTTCACACCCAGCCCAGTTCTGCGGAATCAGAATCAACGTTGAGTTTAAGCAAGCGAATGAGCCAATTGGAATAAAGTGCCATGAAGATTTAAATTTTTCCCACTTGTGACGAATGCTGCTATCGATTTTTTTTGCATGCTAGCATGCTAGTTAACATTCGTGTCAGTCAGCTATAGACTCTCACTCTGGTCAGTAGAAAATGGCCACAAACTACATGAAAACTGCCGTAGAAGCATGAAAAAAATCGATTATTTTCACTATCGATGGGAGTTGGGAAAAGCAAAGTCGTTCGTTACACACACACACCCACACATCCTGCCTTTTATAGATAGAGATCAACATTTTTTGATTCTGACAAGTGTCACGGTTTAAAGGAGTTCTAAAGAATGGTAATCTACAAAAAAAAATTTCGCCAAAGACTTTCCTTGTTATTTTTTCCTAGTGGACCACTCTACTTAAGTAGTGCCAGGAACGTTGTTGCTTTCATTTTCTGTATAGATGCAACTTGCATGAGTTGTAAAAATTTTAAAAACACATCAAACATGTTTCTTCTTTCTTTCTTTCTTTCTTTCTTTCTTTCTTTCTTTCTTTCTTTCTTTTCTCTTCATAACGTCGGGAATATGGTTCTCTACAGCTTTCTTTTCTTACTCTCAACATTGTTGTTAATTCTAACGCCTCCAAAATGAAACTGACCCCGCCCCACTTTAATCCTCTTAAAGAATTATTTTTTACTCCACCAGTATGGCTGATGCTAACCTCCAGGGGAATAATTCATTCACTGACATGAATTGATACAATTATATTGTATCAATTACTAGGTCTACTGGTAGGAAAGTTGTTTCAGCATCATGCTAGACAATTTTCTCAAGCAAGAATCTATGTAACGCATTTATAAGTCTATCCTTCGTCCGTGTATCGAATATTGCTGCCACATCTGCACTGTTCCTTCTGTTATATTCCGATAACTCTGTAAAAAGTCAGAGATTGATTTTATACTGTTTCAATATTATAAATAGAGCACCCCTTCTAAAATTATAACAAATCAACATTTTTTGATTCTGACAAGTGTTGCAGTTTAAGGAGATTCTAAAGAATGGTAATCTACAAACATTTTTCGCAAAAGATTTTCCTTGTTATTTTTCCTCCATCAGTATGGCTGATGCTAACCACCAGGAGAGTAACTCATTGTGCCTTCTCGGTTTAATGTTTTCCTCTGACATGAATTGGTACAATTGTATCAATTACTAGGTCTACTGGTAGGAAAGTTGCTTCCGTATCATGCTAGACAATTTTTCTCAAGCCAAAATCTATCTAACGCATTTATAAGTCTACCATTCGTCCGTGCATCGAATATTGCTACCACATCTGCCCTGTTGCTTCTGTTATGTATTTAGAGAATCTTGACTAAATCCAAAGAATAATCTGCATTGTCATCAATTTTGATTTGGCATTTCGGCTTCAGTCACTTTCCCACCGCCGTAACGTAGCTTTCCTCTGCCTTTTCTATAAATATTTTCATGGTAATTGTTCTTCGAAACCCAGACTTCACGAATTTAAACGCACTGCTAGATTGGCAGCTAGGTCCCATCATTTTACTCCTGAAATTGCAATATGCAATCAGAAGTTGTATACTAGCAGTTTCTTCTCTCACACTCCTTGCTTGCAGAATTTTCTTCCAGCTTCTTGCTTTCCTGTCAACGAAGATATTCAGAAATGTAAATCTCCTTGTCTCCTTGAAACCAGTTATTTTTTGTTCTCTCTCCTCGATAAAGTTTTTCTCCCTCTCAGAAACCATTTGCGTTTTAGTTGTTTTATTACTTTGCTTGGGGGTGTAATGATTAAAACAAATCATTTTACCATTGTCTTGATGGTACTTATTCCACCACCCATTTTTCCTAAGTTACTCGTTATTTTTTTTTTTAAATTCTGTTTCTTTTGTGGGATTTCTGGAGTCCTCTGAGTTATTTTTTTATTTGTGGCTCAAAATTTCAGCTATCTCTCTGCCTATAGCATTATTGTAATATTATGCCAAAATGCTAATGCTATGCACCGGCGAATTTCTGTGTTGTACGTTCAGTCGAAGATTAAAAAAAGAGTATGTAAATAAACGTAGTTGAATATGCATCATAAATGTTTCTCTATGGAACCGCTAGAGAAAACAACAACAACAACAACAACAACAATAATAATAATAAAAAATATTTATATATAAAAAGACTACAACGTCGCTTGTATAAATCACCATTAAGAGAAGTAGGTGTTCATAAAATGTTTTGTTGGTCATTTTTAATGGTTACGTTTCATTTTTATCTTTTTATGACTTATGTTACGGACTAATTGCTGCAATACAAAATTTAAAAAGAAAAGATTAAAAAAAACAACAACAACTGGTTGTCAAAGAAGATGACCAAGGTTTTACCCCTCCGTAGTAGCAGGATTCTCTTACAGGGTCGAATACACGCATGAGGAGAAACAATCAATAGTAACAAACAACAAACGTCAATATATATAATTTAATAGCATTTGATTATAACAAGACGATACATGAAAACGTTAATGCAACTTAGAGTTTGGAAAGATGTTTGTTATACATTTCTGTGTGAAAAGATGTATGCGTTATATATCTTATATGAATAGTTAAAGTCCACTTAGCTTTAGTCATTTGCCTGAAATAAAATAGAGTTTTCTCTTTTCCCTTTTCTCTCTTTCTTTTGTTTTATATTTCTCTTTTGTTCTTTTTACTTTCAGTTCAGTTTGTTTTGCCCGTCCAGCGATATCTTTTGATATATTATTCTTTCTTCACTGTTATGAGTTTTGACCCCAAGAGTTAGTCGTTTACTCTCTTCTTCCAATATTCAGCAATGTAAAATTCAACGTTCGGATTGGAAGATTCAGCGCTGTATAAGTCTTAGCCTACGTCCAATTGAGTGGGTAACACCTGCCTGTCTTAAGTGGTTATCACGCTTAGTAATTCACCCGTGCATTTGATATATGCAGCATAGAGTGTTGAATTGAGTTGAATTGGAACTCGTCTTCATTGTGCGATTTCCTTTACTGAACGATAACAAATAAAAAGACGTGTTACTCGTTTAAGACTCGGATTCCAACTAATTCCTTTCGTTATTTCCCGCTCTACGTTTCTTACTTGATCACGTGATTTGGCACGTGTGAGAGTCTATTTTTAGATTTCGTTTGGGCCTGTTGCTAGGTCAGCAGCCTGTTTGACCTAATTGTTCATGTAGTCAGCGACTACTATTACAGATTAAAAGAGAGGGGGTTAGTGGATATACTATATTATAGGGAGGTGGAAAGAGAGATGGTTCGCTAAGTGTTAAATGTATGGCTTTTGTCCGCATAAGGATATAACACTTATATTTAGTAAATTACATAATATTTATAAATTTATAAGATATAGCTGAAAGCCTAAACTATAATCCTTGGAAATCATATTTTCTAAAAATTAATACACAGCTGCATTTTGCATAAATTCTTTTTTATGAATGTTAGTGGCTACTCTATTAATGGCTATTTACGCAATGGACTCTTTTCTAACTTTTTATGCAAAATAAATGTTCGATTTTTGTTTAAACTTTTCCTATCTGTTCCATGAAATTTTTCATAGTGCGCAATTTAGGTATATAGATTTAAATATTTAAAGTTTTCTATTCTTCCTCTCTTCACTCAATTTGAGCTGTTAACATCTACCGATAAAGCAGAATGTTTTGCGTGTAAATTCTCTTCCAATTCTACTCTTGACTCATCTGGAATAATTTTGCGTAACTTTCTATTTAAAACTGAGTCTCCATTGGGTGATATGAATATAAGTACGTCCATGGTTTCTGCTATCATTTCTAAACTGGATTCTCACAAAACATGTAGACTTGATGATATTCCTGAAATAGTCCTTAAGAAATGTACTCTTAAAATGGCTCCTGTTCTCTCTAAAATCTACAATAAATGTCTCGTTGCTTATTGCTTCCCTACTTCTTGGAAATCTGATCCTTGTAACTATCAGCCTATTAGCCTTCTACCTATTTTTGGCAAAGTACTCTGATGAACTCTGAATTGGTTAAGCATCGGAGGGTCTCCTTTCAGATAAGCAAGATGGCTTTCGCTTATCTAGGTCAACTTCTGATGCGTTAGTGATTATTACAGAAAGAGTCTATCAAGCTTTAGATAAGAATGGTGAAGCTCGGACTGTTGTTTTGGATATCTTGAAGACATTTGACAGGATTTGGTATGCTGGTCTTCTTCACAAATTGAAAGGTTATGGTATTTCTGGACGATTTTTTGAAACGATCCAGTCTTTTTTATCAAATCACGAAATGAAAGTTGTCTTGAACGGCCACACTTCTAGATCTTTTTGAATTAATGCAGGTGTTCACCGGGGTTCTCTGCTTGAACTTAAAAATTACACATCATATAGATATAATTATTAGTAATTTTTTACGAGTAAAACAATAACCTGAAATAGAATTATTTATCTTTGGTAGGAGATCGGACATTTTTAGTACACACACACACACACACATATATATATATATATATATATATATATGATACATTTTTATGTTTATACATTCTTTTTTATGGATACAAATATTTAAGTAAATGCTCTGTTTACCGGACTGAATGTCCGAGAAATATGTGTCCTCCGATAGGAATCGAACCTGTATCCTATACGGAACCGTCATAGACTGACGTGTCTTAACCGATCGAGCCACGGAGGATCGTTCGATTAGCAGGGTCGATTTTTCTGCTTTTAACATTTACCGGCCTGAATGTCCGAGAAATTTTCATACAAAATATTCGTCCTCCGACAGCAATCGAACCTGTATCTTAAATGTTGTTAATACTGTTTATTATAAACAGAGCATTTACTTAAATATTTGTATCTATAAAAGAATATATAAACATAAAAATGTCTTAAAATAATTGTGGGACTTTGTCCATTTCATATATATATATATATATATATATATATATATATATATATATATATATATATATATGCATGCATGTTTCATTAAAAACGACAGACAAGGTACTACGGTTGAGATTTTTATTTAATTTTTCTTGTGTTCTGACAAGAGCTTTCTTTTTCTGGACAAGGGTGTGTAAGAACTGTCCGAATGTTTTTACATATTTCCGAGCGCCTTCGGCTATACCTATAGCCATTATCAAGGATGATTCGATTATCAGCTTAGTAGAGTGTGTGCATTCTGTGTATGTTCAGTGTGTGGTAGTGATGTTTTAATTTCCGAATACGGTTAGCACATTATGGCTTTGTTCATAATTAATATTGTTAAGAGTTGGCTTTTTTTTTTTTTTTTATTAGAGCTTCCATTATTTTTAGTCTTTTTTTGCAAGTGGATGCAGTTAATATATTTGTGTTTTCTACTAGTATGTTCTAATAATTCGGACAGTTCTTACACACCTTGTCTGTCGTTTTTAATGAAACATGCATAAAGGAAGGATTGCTGCCTAAATATACAACTATATATATATATATATATATATATATATATATATATTGTCCATTTCATATATATATATATATTGTCCATTATATATATATATATATATATATATATATATTAGGTCAGCGATTCAGAAATGTATTAGACATCCGAGAATTTTCATATTGATTTGTATCTCGCTCACTTAAACCCTCTTTGACTCCCCTCTGTTAAATTTTAATCCCCCCCTTCATCTTTAGACCTTCCTGTTCGTCTCTCTTCTGTTACCCCTCCCTATAGCTTTCATTTACTCTCGCATTCGTCCTACATTCTCATACATACACTCTCACTAAATTGTATTTTTTTATTCCCGGAGTTATTTTTTCTGATTTCTTCTTGAATTTGTAGGTCTGATGAATTCGATCCTATTTACGATTCCAATGTAATAAATTATGACCATGGCGTACTAGTGTTTAAGCCTTTCTATTATATCCTTACTCTGTCCTGGACATTGAGTTCTACCTGGATTCCATTCTCTTGGAATTATTTTTTATACATATATATATGTATGTGTATGTATCTATATATATTTATATATTTTAGATATATGTATATACATATATATATATATTAACCATTAATATTGTATATATATATATATATATATATATATATATATATATATATATATATATATATATATAAATAAATATAGTCTTAAGGTGTGCTATATTTATGGGGTAAAGTGCTCAATATCAGAGATAGAGCGTGTGTAAATATAAAAGTGAACATAGAAGTCAACACTTAGAGACGACAGTCTGTTTCATGCTATATGCAATCGTCAGGCTCTAAGTGTTGACTTCTATGTTCACTTTTATATATATATATATATATATATATATATATATATATATATTGACAATACTTTTACTTTCCGCATCTTTACTATAATTATAATTTTTTGATGATACATTATTGGTTCATTCTTACATTTTTCGCGCATACCAGTCGTACTAAAACTGAGTCTGTGTCATCTTCGAAAGTTATAACGTCAGAAACATTTCACCAAAGTTAGTTTAGTCGAATTCCTGTTAAGAATTGGAATCACTACAACTATGGCTTCATCAGCGACGGGAGTAATTTGCAAACCGTCGCTCTATTCTAAACATACAACGTCACCCTGAACCAACTCCCCACTAATCGGCCAATGACTACCCTACGTTGAGTCTCCATTCTCATTCGCATTGGTGTGCACCACAAACCGAGAAGGGTCCGTTGCAAGCTCACAAGGAAACGAAAGATGAAAACAAACGCCACCTCGATGAATGAGGACTCAAACTCGGTTTTCAATATATATAAGTGTTATGTAGTTAGAGCTTAGCTTGTTCGGGCTGAGTGGGTAGGTAAGTGACACTTAGGACAACTTCTGCCATATCGAGGTTTGGGGGGTGAGGGTAATAGATAAGTTTTTCCTTTCAACTCCACTCCCTAACAACTCTCTGCCCATATCAACAACACAATACGTAGCTGGCAACACGAACTGGAGGCATCGGAACTAGCTAAATAACAAAATTTCCCCTGCCAAGAGCGAACCAGAATTACCTCGACCACAACTATGACTCTTAATATACACCAGCAACCGGAAATCATTAATGTCCGGTTTGTTGTCACTTGACTTAAAAATTCCCATTTATTTATATTTATTTATTTATTTATTGTTCTCTTTCGATCAAGTGGATGCCGCTTAGAAGTTACGACTTTAAAGTCTTTACCCGCCGTCCATAAACACAAAACACTTGAGATCAAAATAAAATTTCATATTCTTTCCTTCCATGTGGGTCTCTGAAACATAATCTCACACTGTGAAAAACGTAGAAATTCATTTACTCATTGACAGTGCATTAATTTAAACTTCACGTCACGTTAAGCCACGAGTCCTGTAATAGAGATTAGGATCGTTGGCGCACTAGTTAGAGCAACAGTAGTATGTCTAGGACAATATAATCTGGCGGAGCCCATCCCTCTTCAGACTGGTTTTGAATTCAGAGTTTCCTTCTTCTACTGAGGTTGCAACCTCAAGACAAGAGAGTTTGATCAGCATTGCTATTTAACACGTAGCTGGTGGGGGGGGGACAGATGAATTCATAGTCTTTCCAAGGGTACTTGTGCAAAAGGTAATATAAAATTCTCGGCTGAATTTGAACTCAAATCGCCGAGTTACTGTGTTACACTATCTGCAAATTTAAATTCACAAAGAACAAATGTAATTATATTACAGTGTTATTCTTAAGAAATCTAATTTTCCCCAACTCATTTTCAGGGTTGTATAAATGCTTTCGTATCTAATGTCAGTTAAGCCCTTTAGAAATATCATCACGATACAGAGATGCTATTTCGAAAAACAAAAAAGAAATGAATAAAAATAAATCTGTTTCGCAACAGATTAGGACATTAAAATTCACGACAATTGAAAAGCTTAAGATGGCGTCATAAACTATAATGAAAGACATTGCACTAAAAATGAAGTCGTGGGATTTCTTATTTTTTTTTTTTTTGTCATGGAGAAAATTATAAAAATGACTGTCGATATTTTATAAGAGAAAATTAGCAAGACTTAAATATTTTAAACTGCTAAATAATTATAAAAATATACAAATCGATACCCTGGGTTATTCTAGCGTTGATAATTCGTCTAAATTAAAATATGCAAGCGGAGGGGGAGAAAATTTATTAGATTCTTGATATATTTATTTAAGTTCTTTTGATGTGAGTTAAGATTTTTTTTTATTGGTCTCCAAAGAGATACGAACTTTTCCCCAGTTTGTACGTGGCTATTAACGCAGAGAGAGTGAAAGAGAGAAAGAGTGAAAAGGAAAGATAGAGAGAACTCTTGTGTGTGTGTGTGTGTGTGTGTGTGTGTGTGTGTGCGTGCGCGTGCGTGTGTGTGAAAAAAGTGAAACATATCTACAAGCAAGAATTTCAAAGATGATGAAAAAAAATATTGAAAGAAGAGACGTAATACGAGAAAGGCGGGTTGAATATGGTGCGCGCTGAAGTTACTAAGCAAATGTATTGAAGAGGATTCCAATGTCTGCCTCCATATTTATCAACTGGATCTAAAAAGCTGTGGGTATATATATATATATATATATATATATATATATATATATATAGAGAGAGAGAGAGAGAGAGAGATAATATTAGTGGTCAATATATATATATATATATATATATATATATATATATATAAATTCCCAAGAGGAAAGAATCCAGGTAGAAC